>JAJOOR010004415.1:0-60028 GCA_036250505.1 Solanum acaule
TACTATGTTACTTTCTGCTCATGGTTCATCTGATTTCTTATTATGCTTACTTTATTATTTATCGGACTTAGTGGGAGTAGGGAGAAAAGAGAGAAACAATTGGACTTTTCTATGTTGATATAATATATTTATACTATGGTTATTTAAAATATGATTAGGAAATTTATTTTAGTCAGTTAAATTTAGCCATTAAATTTAACTTATATCATGTGTCACCAAACAAAGCCAGAATTTGGGAAAATGGAGAAATGGAAATGGAGAGGAGGCAAAATCATAGTAAATAATATGGTTCAAGAAATTTCCATTTGTTTGCCTAAAGTGTCCCTCTAGGTCATTTTCCATGTGTTACTTCATTTTTGACATTTTGATTTGATGCTCTTGTCTATCATCTCAATAGAGGTCCTCAGTTTAGTTATCATTTATAGAAATCGTTTCAGAAAGGTCTTTGTACCCAGGTAAATCTCAGCACAACATTTCATTCACAGACGGATGGTCAGGCGAAATGTACAATTCAGTCCCTACGGGACATGTTGAGAGCTTGTGTGATCGATTCCAAGGGTAGTTGGGATGATCACCTACCTCTCATAAAGTTTGCATGTATTAATAGCCTTCATTCTAGTATTCAGATGGCCTCGTATGAGACACTATATGGGCATAGATGCAGGTCCCCGATTGGTTGGTATGAAGTAGGTTAAGTAGCCTTGATTGGGCTAGATTCGGTTCATGAGTCTTTGGAAAAATTTCAGCTCATAAAAGATAGACTAAAGACAGCTAAAAGTCGTCAGAAGACCGATGCAGATGTGATGAGAAGGGACTTAGAGTTTGAAATCGATGAATGGGTTTTGCTAAAGGTGTCGCCTATGAAGGGATGATGAGATTTGCCAAGAAATTGAAGCTCAGTCCTAGATATGTAGGTCCTTACTGAATCCTGAAAATGGTTGGTAATGTGGCCTATGAGTTAGAGTTGCTAGCAGAATTAGCAACGGTTCATCCAGTCTTTCATATCTCCTTGTTGAAAAAGTGTGTGGGTGATCCGGCATCAATATTATCATGAGTGAGTATGGATGTGAAGGATAGTCTCACTTATAAAGAAGTCCCTGTTTTAATTCTTGACCATCAGGTTACTAGGTTGTGGAATAAAGAAGTCGCTTCAGTCAAGATTTTGTGGTGGAGTCAGACCGTAGAGGGAGCTACTTGGGAGGTAGAGGCAACCATGAAGGTCAAGTATGCTCACCTCTTTCCTTCCGATTCCGTTTCAGCTTCAAGTAATAGTTCCTCTCCAGTAATTCAGTTTACTATTGCGTAAATTCAGTCTTAGTATCTTGTTCCATCAGTTGTTCTTGCATTTCAGCATATTTGCATGTTCTTGAAACTCAGTTAAGTTAGATATCAATTTCTAGTACTTAATGTTAGGATTTGCAGCTCCTTCCCTCCATACTCAGTTGGATTAGACTTCATTCGAGAACGAATGATCCCAAAAGGGAGATATTTTAACACCTCATAAATCAAACTTGGACTATTTAGCAAACAAAATTGAACAATGAATAGGTTCATGGGCTGTGATCAGGACCACGACACGTCACCCTTATCGCGGTTTACATCCACCCAGAAGTGGTGGACCACAGATCCCTCTGCGGGCTGTAGTGTGGCTCGTCAACCTACACCAGTAGACCCGTGCCTCTAAGTGAAGAACCATGGTGGCCTTCACGGTCTTTGGTCCTTCACACGGTCCGTAGAGTGGACCATAGAGGGGTGTACTAGCTACCAGTAGCACTAGTCCATGAACCATGACCCACTTGAGGGGCTATGGTCCCTATGACGGTATATTAGTTGCTCTATGGAAAAGCCTCATCAGCTTTTAAGTTAGGGTCATTTTGGTCTTTTTCCCTATGCATTAGGCACCTAAATTACGTCGTTTAATACCTAAACTACGTTCTTTCACCTAGTTTAAGCCTAATAATCTCGTTTGAACCTAACCAAAACCTTTATTCACTGAAAATCGTCAAAACATAGAGGAAAAAAGAGAAGAAAGAGGCATCAGTTTCCGAAGAACAGACAGAAGGTTTGCTTCAAGTTTCAACCCCAAAATCGAAGGATTTATCCATAGATTTCATCACCAGGTATGTGGAATTTCACCTGTGGGCTCCTTTCATCCACTAGGTCCCTAGAATTCAGTCAGTTCTCTGATTCTCCATATCTTTTTAGACCTAGGGTTTCTAAAACCTTGGATATTTACTATATTTTAGCTATTGTAGTATGCTAAATCTATAGTGCATGTTTCTTGGAAATCTTGTTTAGTTCCTTGTATTAAACTCAAAACCCTAGTTGTGTAGATTCTCTAGTTCATGAATTACACTTGCTAGGTCAGTTAAACAGATAATCATGCACCAGATTTCAAATGTTACGTTATTAATATATAAAATGTTGCATTCTCAGAATGCATGTCAGTATTTTGAGCTATTTAGTAATTTAGCATTTAAGTTACGTTTGTGTCATATACATATTTAGTTGGGAGTAGACTTAACACCGATTTGGACTAGGGTTCAGCGTACCCTCATAGTCCCAGAAGTACGTGCCGACGTACTAGTTTAAGTCCCCTCTATTGGGCATCAAATTTACTGATCACACTAGTCATGCCTTTATACCCCTGGCTAGGTATATTGGGTCCTCTCGATAGGGAGTATACATCGGACTCCAGGTTTAGCTCACATGGTTTTATGTCATTTAATAGTAGCTCCGACAGTCAGACTCTCATTGCATTTGATTACGTTTTAAGTATATACTTCAACATTAAGTTCACCATGTTATTTTCATGATTAGTACTTGGTCATTGCGTTCAACTTAGTTTTTCGATTATGTTTCAGTATTTACATTCATGTTCAGTTCGTGTCATTGCTTAGTTATTCTTGTTTTGCTTATATATATTTGTTCAGCTTAGTATCTATATCATTCATGATAAGTACATTCAATGTACTGGTGCATACTTTTAGCTACATCATTTCATGATGTAGGTTCATGTACTCAGCATCCATATGACGCTTAGATAGATGTTCGGTCCATGTTTAGCAGCTTCTATAGTGATTCCTCATATTCCGAGGACAATAGACATGCTTTCATTTTAGTCTTTACTTTTAGTTTTCAGTTTTTTAGAATTAGATGGGGGCAGGTCCCAGCAACATAACTACGTTAGAGGCTTTTCTGACATAGTAGTAGATTCAGCTTGAGTTGTTAAGTGATTGTTTTAGTTATCGATAAATGCTTAGTATGTTTTATATATTTAGACTAGTTGGGATTTTCCCCACTTCCAATTATCCATTGTTTTAGCTTCTGCATAGTACATATCTTATTAAGTTATTCTCAATATGCTTGATATATGCTAGACACAGGGTTAGCTTGGTATCACTCGTGATCCTAGATCCCGTGTTACGTCAAGGGGGTAGCCTTAGGGCGTGACATTAATTGTCTTAATTAGCTTATGGGTGTTAGTAATTACTGATTTAATTGCGGTTTTGAAGTGGGTTCGATTAGTAATTGAGTTTTAACTTAAGAATTGTAGTTGCAAATGCAATTCTAGTTAAGTGTTCTATGCTCGCTTGAGAAAGAGGTTTTAGAATTATGATTACCAATTGATGATTGTAGTGATTCGGTTGTTATGGGTTTAGCTCGAGAGATTGAATCTTAATCTGATTCTACCTATCTAGCTTCATAGTATGATACTTGTTGAGGTTCGAGAGAACTCACTTGATTCGTGGTAGTTGATCAGAGATGGCTATTGCATCTAAAGCCTAGCCTACCCACTAAGATTCAGCGAACTTTGGTCATTAATAATCACTCGTATAGCAATATTGGCAATTAATCGATCACATCCCCAAGTATCTCCATCTACTTGATTACTCCCATGTTTCTCTTATTTGTTAATTGACAAACCTTATCCACCCATTTGACACTTTTTGTCAATCCTTTTGATTTACCTAAATGATTTCGATAAATTATATTCCTACAACCGATTAGAACATGCATTTCACTTCGTAATTGAATTATCTACCATATCACTCCCTCTGGGATCGACCCTAACTCTTTGTTGGGTTTATACTAGATTTTGATCACCTATACTTAGTATTGGATGAAGTGTAGTTGAGAACTATCATCTGGTTCCAAGGAAGATCTGTTATCTGGATGAGATAATTAACGGTTATAATGCAGTGTTCAGTCTCATTCGCCAGAGACAATGGGGTTTCGTTATCCTGATGAGATAATGAACGGGTTTGATGTTTGTGTTCAATCTCCCAGGCCTTTTATTGGGCAGGGTTAGCCTAGGTGGACGTTTATATGGGATTATAATTTACACATTGGATGTCGTATATTATTCCGTTAAAAGAAATGGTAGAATTGATCCAATAATAAGAGGGAAATGCTGTTTTGATCCAGAATATAGTAGAAGGGTATATTTTGAATAGTTGAAACGTAGTTTTGGCCCTATTCCCTACTTTTAAAGAAAAAATGGATTTAAATCAACGATGTACTTCAAATTTAGTGGAAGATTGTGCAGTTGAATCAAATGTTAAAGAGCTATATTGAAAGAATTATAACTGTGCCCAAGTGACACCTGAAATTTCAAGCAGTAAACCTGCTTTTAGTGTTCTATTTGCAACTCAACTTGGTTTTTCCTCAGCTTTTCAATTTCTTCTACTGGCCATTAAACCAATTGCTTCCCAGATTTGTCTAGCCAAATTTTCCTAGGAAACGCCTAAAAACATTAAGTAGTGAAGTCACAATTTTCACTAATGGGATTCAAAATAAAAATAAAAATTGGCACTTGTAGACTCATTACCTGAAGACCAGACCATCATTTCATTATATCAATGTTGGCACTTGTAGACTCATTGACCCAAGAAAGTAAAATCCTCCTCTTTTTTTCATTGTCAAAGAAAGACTCATAATTCTTCCCATAATCTAACCTTAATCCTGATCATTATCTATAGATCCCAAATCCAGGATAAAAATATTCATGATCATACATTCCTATCGTCTAATATTCCACCTGAAATCAAAACAGGCTAACCTTCAGTACATGTTTAACATTTGATACTAGAAAAAAAATCAGGACATTCCCACATTCCAGTTTTGTTAGACGAATGCAGGGGACGCTCCTAATGCAATAGCGCTGGTGGGTGAATAGTCCAGTTGACTAGATTAATTGATGTTGAATGGCCCCAAACAATGTATTCCAGGACCGAACTTCTAAGATTGTACTGGTAAAATACATTCTATATTCCTTTGTAAATCATGGGTCCTGCGCATTTCATACAAACTCACAATTTAAAATTTAGGTATTCCAGATTCTTGTACTTTAAAATTACTGAGTGTAGGTTATGCGAGTTGTAACAAAATATTAGGTGGCTAGATCACCATGATTTAAGTAGGTGAGAGTGTCCTCATATATCATAAGCACACACTTATTACTTGTCTTTTTCTTTCTACTTTTGGCCTTACTTGGAACTAACCCAAATACTATCTCATTTATTTCTAATTTGAAGGAAATATGGAAAGATATACCCCTCTTGAAAAATTGGTGTATGTATACCTATGTTATCTAAAAAATGGTTTATATTTATCCTTTTCGTTAATAAGTTTATATTTAGTTAATTGAAAAAATTATAACATTAATTTTTTAATTAAAAAAATATCACGTGGTTTTCAAAAATTATCTCACCCCCTTATTTCACCTTCAGACCTGACCCAAATCAAATGGAAAAAAAAATCAATTTCTCTTTAAATTAGTAATAAAATGGATTTGGATCAAGTTCCAATAGATGGAAAGTTGTTGTTTTAATTAGATCGGTCCAGGTGCGTAAAAATAATGAATGAGGCAATATTTTTAAGCTCTGTGATATTTTTGGAATTTAAAAATTCTTATTGAAGGTTTATATGAAAATTCAGTTTGTTAATGAAAAAAGTAAATATATACATCATTTATTAAAAGACAAGGTATATGTGCACTATTTGATAGACGCAAGGGTATATATGGACTACTTTTTTATCAAATAGTATATATGTTCTAATTACATAGTTAAGGGGTATATTTTCCCTTTTTCCCTACTTTAAAACATTGGATAGTTTTGTTTGAACTACTAAATGGTACAAAATGAATTTGGCTCCACTCCCTTTCAAATTTTCCCAAGTTTCCACTTTGATCAACGACATATGAAATAGGTTAAGCTTAATGGCTAAGATATAATTGAGTAAATAAAATTCTCTAACCATGATTTAGTTAATAAATATAGGATAAATCTATTATTTCGATTTGATTTTAGAAATTTTTATAATCCCACAATCTTAGTAATATATTATCTTGTCGATAAATATATTAAAATAAATCTTACTACGCAAGATCTACAGCCTTACTATGTTACTTTCTGCTCATGGTTCATCTGATTTCTTATTATGCTTACTTTATTATTTATCGGACTTAGTGGGAGTAGGGAGAAAAGAGAGAAACAGTTGGACTTTTCTATGTTGATATAATATATTTATACTATGGTTATTTAAAATATGATTAGGAAATTTATTTTAGTCAGTTAAATTTAGCCATTAAATTTAACTTATATCATGTGTCACCAAACAAAGCCGAAATTTGGGAAAATGGAGAAATGGAAATGGAGAGGAGGCAAAATCATAGTAAATAATATGGTTCAAGAAATTTCCATTTGTTTGCCTAAAGTGTCCCTCTAGGTCATTTTCCATGTGTTACTTCATTTTTGACATTTTGAGCTCTCCTAAAGAAATCTCATTTATGACTTGCTGGAACTGACAGTTCTGTCACCTGGTCATTCGTTTGCTTTTTATGAGAGTTTTCATATTTTAGAGCTTTTGAATCATGAACGGTTGACTTCGGTCAAAACGTCAGGTAAACGATCTTAGAATACAATTCTATTTTCTTCCATTATCTTCGGAATGTCAAGGTTAGTGTAGAAAAACCATTGATGTGGGTCTTGAGGCTTCTGGGTCATTTCACGCTACCTTATAGATTTTGGCTAAACTGGAGCTTGGGTGTATGACGTACATTTGGTCGAGATGATCACCCTTGGATGTTTGATATCTCTGTTGAGGTTGGGTTTCTAATTTAGTGGGGTAAGATACTTCGTTTGTGTGCACGGGTTCTTGAACAATTCTCGAGCACCTAAGTAGAGTATGTTGGGACAACTAAATTTTTTGGTACATGATACTTGTGTAGCCGCCTAAGTGGACTTTGGATCGCTTAAATAGTGGATTCTTAAGCAGCCAGAAAGCTGCTTTAGTGGCCATGCCAACCAGGGGCTATCACTTTAGCGGAGCCCCCACCAAGGGACTAGTTGTTTAGTGGCTAAGGCAATGCATTAACGTGGCATCTTAAGCGACCAAGTGACCATTTTTAAACAATCATTGGTAGTTAAATGCATTTTCAACCACATTTCCCCTAAGTTTTCCTTCAATTCTTGCCTTAGGGAACTCGTTTCTCTCTGCGAAAATGTCAGTGCTTGTTGGAATTATTGGGGAATCGCTTTAAAAGGTTGTTAGGCTATTTGATTGGGCGTGTTAACCCATAAGTATACTTTCTTCTCCTCTATTTTTAGCTCTAAATGGTGAATTCTTATTCATAAGGACCATAAAATGTTTTTGGGTTGAATAAAGATCGGGATTGTGCCCTTCTTCAGCGTATAATCTCTTCGAGTTGGTTAGGAACAATTGATAGAGTCGATTGTGGAATTCCTCGCGTAGCTGCCTCAATACAATATTGGAATTTTTTTTCCCATCTTCAGTTTTTGTGAATTGGCTGAATATATTTTCTATTAGTGTCGTGATTGTTTTATTTGATAGATGAAAGGGATCAGGGACATCTCAAAATAATTAAGCTCTTGTTTAGTTGATTTTGGAGCCGTGTGATCGACTTTAAGGAAATCTATGTCCTACAAATCTTAAATTGATCTTGCGTTAGTATTTACTTGATGTTTAGCTAGTTTTGGGAGGGTTCTTAGCATGGTTATTGTTCAATTGTTAGAAATCTTGTCTTACCATTCTTTTTAAAGTAATTTTGGGGAACTATAGCATGTTTACCTTAGTTGCGTTGTTGCCTTGCCTTGTTGTTTCTTGATTCCCTTTTTGTATTGATAGTTGTAACTTTTTCTTGGTCTTAGCCTACCGTAGTGTCACGAATTTGGAGTCTCACAAAAGCTCCGTGAGGCTGTTGACAACTTACTTGCTAATCTTTCAAGATTTTGTAAGTGCAAGTAAGCCCTTTGAAACAAAGATCACTAAGAGAATGAATAAGAAAGACAAGAGAGCTTCGAAAGAAAGCTTTGTATTGCTTTGTGGGATGCTTTACACTTCATGGGATGATTTAGAAATGAGAAGCTCTCTATTTATACTACTTCCAAGGGGCCTAAGTGTAAATAATATTTACTTCACAAGTCCCTACAATATTTACACTTTAGTCCTATTCTAAAATTCTCTCCAATTCTAGACAATTCTGAAGCCTTTCTTCAAAATATCTCATTCCCCATATAGAATTCTCTACTAGTCTACAGAATTCTAAGGCCTTCTAAGATATTTTCTAAGTTATTGTAGAGTCTTCTAAGGAAAGATCTAGGGAATTATAGAGTTTTCCACTAACCTCTCCATAACTCTAGATTTTTCCTCCTTATTTAATGCCAAATTTGAAGGGCAAAGTCGTTGGTCATGACAGTCTTCCCCACCTATTGATGGACGACCACTTCGCATAGCTGCTGAATGGACAACAGAGTCTTGTGTTTTTGTATGCGTGACCAGTAATCCATTGACTTGATCAATGCCCTTGTGTAACTCCCTCAGTTGCTTCCTTATCTCTTCCATCTCGGTCTTATGATCTACCTGCTTCCAAGGAGGCACACACCATGGCGGCTCCTCTAGCATCACATCCTCATTCTCTTCTAGAACCTTTTCCATGCATTTTGACAAGGATTCTTTAGCACCATTGTCTTCTTCTAAACTTTCAATGGTGGCTACGAATGTCAACTCCTTCTTCTTAAGCCCTCTCACGAGTTGCATGGACGTTAGTCAGACTTATCCTTCCTTCTTTGGTGCCTTAACCAGAGGCACCATACATGATCCTCTTGCACCATGATGAAAAGTCATTAGAGGTAAGGATCGATCACCGCGTGATCCTACTGGAAGAACTCTTACCCAAGAATTATGTCAAAGAGGTCTACAGGAGCGGTAGTGAAGTTGGTTTTACCTTGCCAGTCACCTAGCGTGATTCTTACTCCATGAGCGACTCCACATATGGAAGTTGGTGGTGCATTGATCGTCCTGAGTTGGGCGTTACTTGGACTGTAACTTAGCCCAAACCTTGTCACTGTCGTGTTGGTCATGATATTTGCCTCTGCACTCGTATCAACCATAACACGAGTGGGTCTTTAATCATAATGTCGACATACTGTGTGTCATATTCTCTCAGGTTTCCTGAATGCTTAGTGATAGCTCCATATAGTTCTATCAAGCCCAACTGCATCGTTTTAGCACCTTGTCCTAACTCTTGTGCATCCTTCTCCTTTCGCTCTCATATGATAGCACCAAGGCTCTTCAAATCAAGGCACCTTGATAGCCATGATGCCCACTGCATATGTACCAACTACTTCACTTGGATGTTTCTACCTTCCTCTGCGTATCGCCATGACGTCAAATTTCTTGCCATCATACCTAAAGTTATCATGATTCTTAGGATGTGGCTGGTGCTCCTCAATTTTGCCACGATCTCCCCCACCATGATCATAACTACCTCTCACCTCTTCTACTCTAGCTCTTTCAGGATTTGCATGCATGAAGTCAATCAAAGCTTCGGCCTGCATGATATGCTCATCGATAGTCCTAACCTATTAGTGTTCCAACTCCTTCCAAGACCAAATTTACAGCCCATCCATGAAGTGGGACAACATATCTTTATCCGTGAGGTTTGGAATCTGAAGCATGAGGGTGCTGAACTCCTTCACGTACACCCAAAAGTTGCATGTTTACTTCAATTCCCTGAACTTGTGCTCCGCCTCATACATGATGTGGTTAGGGAATAAAGCCTTCTTGAACTTCACTAAGAATTTCTTTAAGTGTTGATGGTGCAAAGCCCCTTCCCTATTTCTGACTCCTTACGCCTCCACCATAGCATGGCCATATCCGAAAGATACAAAACAACGGTGTTGATCTTGTTTTAGTCGCTCTTCCCTAAGGTAGACTTGAAGTAATTATCCAAGTTCCATAATAAATTCTCCACGTCATGCTCGTCACGGACGCCTTGGAACATAGGTTGCTTGGGAGTCTCGACCTGCACCTCCCTATCTTGGTTGAATGACGATAACCCTCCAACTTCCACGCTCTCCTTTAGTGCTTTCATCTAAGTCCTCGTGATCTCAATCGTGCTTCATATCTCCATAAGTCGACACCTGAAGGAAGTGATGGCTTCCTTCATCTCGAACTCAGCACTTTGGCGCCCTTCCAACTCCTTGCTGATGTGGTCATTTCTTCAAGGGTGAAGTCCTCCAGAGTCTTTAACTTTCCATCTTTAACACCGAGTATTCGAGTAGACCACCTAGGGCTAGGTTTGAGGGATACAGGTCAAGACTATAGGGTATGAGCCAAGGCAAAAGGGCAAGACCCAAGGAAAAGGGGAAAGGCCCAAGCCAAGGGCCAAGGCTGCCCCAAATTGCCAAGGCATTGTTCCACATCACGACGACCACCACGGCTTGTGGTGTGGTCCGTGGTGGGCTAGAAAGTGTGCTTGCCAAGCTGCCCAAAGTGAGACCCTCCCCCACGAGCCACTTGACGGCTCATGAAAGCCACAAAGTTCCGTGTGAGTTGTCGTGGTCTTCACTTAGCGTCAGGGGTGCTAATTCATGAACACCCAACCACTGCCTCAAGGTCCACTGAGGGGACCACGGCTCGTCGGGACTCTCGTGGTCCCTAGGCAGGTCACTTAAATGAAGGGTTATTTTAGGAAGCTCCTTTTTAAAGGGGTATTAAGTGAAGGTCATTTTTCCTTAGTTTTATACACCTATATAACTAGTTTTAAGTAAAAAAATACACCCATTCACCCCATTATTTCCAAAACACCAAATCAAATCCCAAAAAATTCATCCTCGATCTCCAAAAAATTATCTCTCTAGAAAGCTCAAGGAAGAAGAAGAGGAGGGTCAAGCTACGTCAAGCCAATTCTCCATTGTTTCAAGCTTGGTTGGCTTTGTAATCAAGGTATGATGGCTTATTCATTAATGGATTCCCCTCATCCATGGACTCCCTATGTTTCCCTCAATTGTGAAGATGAACCCCAATTTTAGTTAGGGTTTCTTCATGTATTATGGGTATTGTTGTATGTTGACCCAATTGAGTGGATAATGGTTTTTTATATTTGTTTCTGATGTAATTACATGTTTTAAGTATGATTATACATGTATTCTTGATTGACCTAAGATTCAAAGGTGAAATTGATATAATTTGGTTTTATGCCATGAAAAGGGAAATTGACGGCTTAGATGTAATTTTCTAAGATTGATGAATTACTTTATGAATTGCTTGAGATTAGAACACCTAGATATGAATTTCTTAAGAGTAAATCTTGTAGACATGAATTGATGAGAATAGGGCTTATATGATGAATCATGATTAGTAGTGTTGAGATTGAGTTCATATGATGATATATGGTCAGAATTGCTTTAGAATGAAGCATGTGGTTAGATTGTCTTGAGAATTAGGAACATATGATGACCATGTGAGGTATTGCTTGAGAGTAAGGCTTGTAGTATGAATGTAAATTCTAGGGCATTGAGGGTAGAAGCTAATATGAATGAACTAGGAATGTTAAGGCTTTGAGAGTGTAGCTATTACGTATGTTGATTTGTACATGACATGAGTGTGGAAGGACTTTGTTCAAATGACCTATTTCATGAGTATATGATACTATCCATGGAGTGAATTGATTACTTGAAATTGTGATTATATCCATGTCTAATGTAGTCATTTTAGATGTGTTGATTTGATATGAGCATTGATCCTTGAAAAGAACAAGATATGATATTATGCATGTTTATGATGGTTATGTATATGCCTTAAGAACACTTTGAGAGTAAAGTGATTATGATCATGATCTTGTTGTGTGTTGTTGAAAGGATATTCTCATTTACACAACTATGTATGATTATGATAATGTTGTTGTGTTGATTGAAAGGCTATTCTCATGAAAACATAATGAACATAATGTGAAAGGTTTTCTCACATAATGGATATTTGAGATTGAAAGGCAATTCTCACGTAATTGAATCTATTGTTATATGAAGACATGGAGGGTGAAAGGTTATTCTCATGCATGATCTAATGAGCTATCTTAATGAAACAAGTTATGACTTAATATGTATTCCGTGGGAATTATGCTTAGCACCGAGTGGATATTGACTATGAGATGGAAGCTCTTTCATGCGAAAGGTCGAGTTTCTAGAAGTAATCTCTTGAGATGGAAGCTCTTTCATGTGAAAGGTCGGGTTCCTATAAGAAATCTCTTGAGATGGAAGCTCTTCTGTTAAGAAAGTTCGGGTTTCTATAAGAAATCTCCTTATTTTATAAACTACGTACCCCCGTAGGTTATTTAGCTAATTGATCTACCTAAAGCTAACAAATGATGGTCTTACCTTAGGTAAGTAGGACAACCCTTTTCGGTGTGGGTAACACCGGATTCCATGTAAGCTCACATGGCCTATGTCGGTTAAGGCTAATTCCCACAAGGTCAAGTCTAGTTTGAACTATGGTTACTGAAAAAGCTTTACTTAGCATGAGTGAGATTTATAGGGTCTTATTCATGCATTGCACAAGTATGCTTAGAGTGTATCTATGGTATGTTCCTCTTATGTTATGATGATGTATGTATTGAATATGCTTATGACTGTGATGTTGCGTATGTTTTGATATGACGACTACTTGTATGATGTATGCTTAACTTGGATCGTTGCCTTACGTTGCTTTCCTTGATATGATTAACTAAAGGTGAATGTTCCCTTGTCTATGAGAAATAAGCTAAGGATGAGATCAAAGGATGATAAAATAAGAATGAGGGCCTAAAGTGAGTTGCTTAGCATGGATGGAATTATGGGATCTTATCCATGCATTGCACAAGCTTGCCTTGAGGTGAATTATGAAGTGTTTCTCTTATGTCATGTTAAACTAGATGCATTGATTATTCCTATGACTATGTTGTTATCTCTTATGCTTATAGCCTATGCTTTACGATGATTATAGTATTTGTCTTTTATTGACTAATGTCTTTTATATGCTTATGTTGATGATTTATGCTAGCCATCACATTTAGTACATTATTGTACTAACACACACTTTTGCATACATTCTTATCAAATGTATGATTCGGCGATATTGAGTTCCGTCCTCATGGCTAGGTTCATAGTAGAACAAGAAGAGAAGTTTTTGTGAGTCCTCATAGTATCGAGGACTTGATCACCCTTTGCTTTGATATCTTTATTTTACGTTTACACTTTTGTATGGGTTGTGTCCCTAACTCTTTTCAAGTATTAGATGGTTTGAGACAAGCGTAAAATTCTTCTGCTTTGTTATATCAGACTTTGACTATAATGAAAAGTGTTTTAAATTTCCATACTATTTTATTATCTTATTTTATGATATGCTAAGTGGCTTACATTGAGTCTTTCGGGGTTCTATGTATCATGTTACATCTAGGAGGTACCCCTGGGTCGTGACACCATCGACCTTTTTCAAATGTTGGCTAATAGATCCATGGCCTACCTCGCCATTTCAATCCTTGCGACCCATTCCTCTTTGGCGGTGATGTCAATGGCCTCCTCAACCATATTCATTATTACATGCTTTGGTGGTCGAAGATGGGTGACATGTTAGCACCTCGCTTGACGTACGGTTGAGCAGTATTACATCAATACTCTTGTGGTGCTTCTTTCCCTTGTGTTTCTTTCTTCAACCATCCAGCCTGATTTTGGTGGTGCTAGCAATGTTTACGTCTTCTTAATTGGCCATTCTCTTAGTACGAACCTTTGCTCTAATACCACGTTGTCACCAACTTAGAGTCTCACTAAAGCTCCGTTCGGCACTTGAAAACTTACTCACTAATCTGTCAAGATATTCAAGGTTCAAGTAAGCCTTTTGAAACTAAGATCTCTCAGAGAATGAATAATAAAGACAAGAGAGCTTTGGAAGCTTTGTATTGCTTTGTGGAAATGCTTTACACTTTGTTGGATGATTTACAAATGAGAGGCCTTCTATTTATACTTATTCCTAGTGGCCTAAGTGTAAAAAATATTTACTTTGCAAGCCCCTACAATATTTAGACTTTAGTCCGATTCTAGAATTCTCTCCAATTCTATAGAATTCCAAAGCCTTTCGATAAAATATCTAGTCCCTCATCTAGAATTCACTACTAGTCTAGAGATTTCTAAGGCTTTCTAAGATATTTTCTAAGTTATTCTAGATTCTTCTAAGTAAAGATCTAGGGAATTTTAGAGTCTTCAACTAACCTCTCCATAACTCAAGATTCTTCCTCCTTATTTTATGCCAAATTTAAAGGGCAAAGTGGATGGTCCTGACAGTAGTCTAGTAAATGCCTTAAAATTTCTATTTTTGACCATTATGCCATAGAAATCCTTCGACATCTCTTTGGATGGTCCTTGCTCACTATAATCTGATGCAACAAACATGAGTATGATATTATGAAGCTTTATCTTGAAGACAACTCATTTTTAATATCCTTTCATTCATAACATTCCCTTTGTTTCGGCCCCGATGTGTTTCAGTAGTGATTTTTGGCCTTGTTGGTTATATTGGATCAGGTTTTAGGTTCTGATATGGAGTGGGTCTTTGGTGACTCTAAATGTGGTTTCACTCTATGGTACGTTCCCACAGGAAGATGAACTTATGATTTTGGAGACATTCGCGGTCTATTAGCCACAGTTTAAGGTCGGGGCATACTTGCATTAGCCGCAATTTGAGGTCCAGGAGCATTTGTACCAACCAAAATTTAAGGCCAGGACATACCTTTATTAGCCACTATTTTTGTCCGAGTATACTTCTATTAGTCGGGTTTGAGTTTTGACATTGTGTTTCTGTTGGGTTCTTAGGGGTGCCTTTATCGCGGTCTGAATCTAAGCTCGCTATTTCAGTTAAAGAGTATATATAATCTTAGTCATAGCTAGGGATCCATTTGGATTATTTTTTTCATTTCAATTTAATAGTAATGTACCTTCTAAACTTATAGCATTCCATTTGGATTGTTGCTTTACTGTACTGTTTCACTACTTCTAGATTCATGAGCTATATAATTATACTTTCTACTATTTATTCATTTGTAAAACCTCTAGTCATCGTTTATTTCCTAATTTTTCATTATGTTTTTACTTTCCAAGGTCAGTCGTCCTATGATTCTTTTTGGGTACATATTATTTTGGTACTCATGCTAGACTCTGCATATGTTTTCTTAATGTAGATCCTAGTACCAACAAACAATTTATTCGAGCTTTTGCATAGACTTCCATAGATTGAGGGAGTTTATGATAACCTAGTTTGACTCATCTTTGTCCTTATAATGTTTCTGCTAGTATTTTGTATTTGAGACAAGTCAGTACTTATTATTGTGATGTTGTACCATTGTAAAACCCCGTATCCGAAAAAGGTAAAATAAATAGATTTCAGCAGTTCCAAGTGCCATCCACGGTGGCCAAGCACAACTCATGGGTTGGACCATGGATCGTGGGTGAGTCCGTTGATTGGCCACTCAAAATTGTCCAAGCCATGGACCATGGACCATGGCTGGACCCACGGGCCATAGGTAGGTCCACTCCCCGTGGTCTAGGAACCGTAGGTCAGGACAAAAGTCTCTTACCACCAGCCACGGTCCACTGAAACGGGCCATGGGTCAGACCACGATCCGTCGACTGGGTCCGTTCGTTGGCAGGTCGGTGAAAGCTGACAGTTAACTTACGGTTGATTAGGTCTTTTCCTAATTAATTAGTTCCTATACTATGTCCTTTTACTCTTCACTAAAACCCCTATATAAGCTTTTTACCCCCAAATTTCCTAGTAGAAACCATTCTCTCTAAACTCACAAAAAGAAGAGCTCTCAAATATTTCTCTCTCTAGAAACTTGAAGAAGAAGAAGAAATCAACCTAGGGTTTCAAGTAAAGGTCTCAATTCCTCCATTGAAGGCTAGATTTTGGATTCAATGTATGATAGTTTTTATCCATGGATTCCTTCCATCCATAGAGTTCCTAAATTCATTTATTTCAAAAGATAGAATTCCCCAATTGAGTTTGGGTTTCTTCAATTATCTTTGGTTCTTTTCATTATTGATTTAAATTATTGAATTATGATCTCTTATCCATGAATTGATGAAATATGATGATTTTATGATGATTTCCCCATGAACCCATGTAATCCTATCTTTTCAAGTTATGAATCATATGATGTGCGATTTTTATCTCCTAGAAAGAGTTATATGAAATTAGGCAAGCTTTACGTGATTTTATGATGTATTGCAAGCTTTACATGATTTTATGATGAAATACATATCTAACCTATGTTTTCTAAGAGTTGATGATTAAAATTGGGTTTTGATCTGAAGAGGTAAATTATGAACTTATGCATTGTTTTATGAAAGCTATGCAAATGTTTTAAGGGTACTTTGAGAGTAAAGTACCAATGATGATGATGTTGTGTTGTGAACGGATATTCTCATAAATACATAATAGTATGATGTGAATGGTTTTATCATATAGAAAGGATTCTTAGGTTGAAAGGCTTTATCACCTAATTGAATCAAAAGAGTAAGAGTTATCTTAAGGAACTAGATTGGTTTGGCTGTCCAAGGGTACCTTTCCATGAATAATGAAGTCAAGTAAGAAATTAATATTTTGTGGGATTTATGATTAGCACCGAGTGGTTATGATGATCAAATGGGAGCTCTCCCGTTAGTAGAGGCCAGGTTTCTAGATGGAATCTCCCCCGCTAGTAGAGGATGGGCTTCTAGTAGCAATTTCATTATCCGTTAACTATATGCCCCCATAGGTTGATTAGCTAGTGGATCCACTTATTCTAGAAGTTTATGCTCCTTACCTTGCGCAAGGAGGACACTCATTTTCGGTGTGCGAGACACTGGGGATCATCTTATAGCTCACATGGTCTCAATGTCGGTTCAAGCTAATTCCCCACAAGTAATAATGAACTAATTTTACTTCAAGAAGTATCGCATATGAGTTCAAAGGTTTTAAAGATGAAGTTACCTTGCATTGACTATGATTTCTGACTTATGTTTTATAACTCTTTTATATCATGTTTAGCTTGGTCAATTGCATGTCATGAAATGAAGTGTCCCTTTTAGCATGACTTAAAAGTTTTGTGCATGGATATAATACTTGGTACATTGTTTTTTAGTAACGCATACTCTTTGCTACATTTCCTCAAATATAGGGTGTGATATTGAGGGTGCTCAGTTTTGTAGCTAGTGGGTGATTGATTGATCCTGAGCTTTGGTGAATCCTCATGCTTCGAGGACGAACTATATTGTTTCTACTTTCTTTCATGTATTTTCCCTTTTGAACATGATGTATTGTCTAGGCCCAATTTGATTCTATTATATTAGATGGCTATGATGAGACTAGTCTATTAGAATTCCGCTTTTCATTTATACAATGATTTGGACTTGGACTATTGTTTTACTCTTATTGTTCTATTTCTTATGCTATTAAATCTAAGTGGTTTGTATGGGGTCCATTGGGTTTCTATACGCCATGTTACATCTAGTGGGTACCCTTGGGTCGTGACAAACTTGGTATTAGAGCACAAGGTTTAGAATGGTCCTAGGATGTCTCATAAGCCACGTCTAGTAGATTCTTGTTCATGATTGTGAAGCGCGCCACATTTATGAATGAGAGACTACAAGATGATTAGGAAACTCCACTTCTTTCATTACTCATAAGTCGTGCGATTGAGTTTAACTCTATAAGATCACTCTCCTAATCCTTATCCTATGTTCCCTAAAATATGGCTTCATGGAGAGCTTATACTAGAAGGAGTGTGAGGGAGAATGCATAACAAGAAGCTCTTCCCCAAGGTCCTCAAGTTCCTGTTGATCCTTTGGTCGAGCAAGTATAGAATGCGGAGTTTAGCGTTGCTTGTCAACTATTGACCCAAGTAATGACGGCTAAAGCCAATAGGGAGGTCATGGTTCCCATGAACCCAAATGTGGGTAAGGTGACTTCAAGAGTGATGTACTTCACAAGGATGAATCCTTCGGAGTTTCATGGTTCTAAAGTTGAGGAAGATCCTCAAGAGTTTATTTATGAGGTCTACAAGGTTTTGATGATCATGGGAGTTACACCGGTGGAAAAGGCAGAGTTTGCTGCTTATCAACTAAAAGGTGTGGCTCAAATATGGTATAACCAATGGAAAGAAGGGCGACCGGAAAATGCGGGTCCTCTTGATTGGGAGAAGTTTAAGGGCACTTTTCTTGATAGGTTCTTTCCCTTTGAGATGAAGGGAGCCAAAGTTCTTGAGTTCATAAACCTTTAACAAAGAAGTATGAGTGTGAGGGAATATGCTCTAAAGTTCACTCAATTATCTAAGTATGCTCAACTATGGTTGCCGATTGAAGGGTTAAGATGAGTAAGTTTGTTTCGGGTGTGTCCGAAATGGTGGTTAAGGAGTGATGAACCGATATGCTCAGCAGTGACATGGACATCTCTCATCTCATGGTACATGCACAAAAAATGGAGGAGAGGAAACTTAAGGAAAGGTCTAGAGAGGTAAAAAGGGCTAAGACCGGTGATGGAAATTTCTCAAATGCAAGGTCCGATGGACAATGTCGTCCTAGATTCCGACAAAAGTTTTCCTGTTAATGTTCCTTCGATGCTCTTCCCAAGTTCAACCAACATTGGGTTTCTAACCCTAAGCCTCAAGGAGGTAATGGTAATGGATCTTCATTGCCTAGGCCTAATTGTACTAAGTGTGGAAGGAAGCACGAGGGTAAATGCCTAGCTGGCAAAGATGGTTTCTTTGGTTGTGGTAAGAGTGGTCACAAAATGAGGGATTATCTGATGCTTATGGCTAAAGAAAGAGAGGGCAAGCAAGCTACTACTAGTGGTGTGGGTTCCAATGCTCCTAAGCAAAACCATTTTTATGCTCTTCAAACTCGAGGTGAACAAGAGAGTTCTCCTGATGTGGTTACCGATTTGTTGAATGTTTTCCAACTTGATGTCAATTCTTTACTTGATGCTGGTGCTACCTTGTCTTTAGTGACGCCATATGTGGCTATGAGGTTTGATGTTCTTTTGAATGTGTTGCGAGAACCTTTTTTCTATCTCTACTCCTTTTGGTGATTCTATTTTGGCTAAGAAGGACTATAGGAAGTGGTCCGTTTCTTTGTCCCATAGAGTTACTTTTGTTGACTTGGTAGAGATTGATATGCTTAATTTTAATGTTATCATGGGTATGGATTGGATGCACTCATGTTATGCTTCTATTGATTGTAGAACCCATGTAGTCAAGTTTTAGTTCCCAAATGAGCCTATCCTAGAGCGGAAGGGGGGAAATTATATACCTAAGGGTCAGTTTGTTTCTAATCTTAAAGCTAGAAAGATGATTCAAAGGGTTGCTTTTACCATCTTGTTAGAGTGAGGGATGTAGATTCCAAAACCCCATCCCTTTAGTCGGTCTCCATTGTAAATGAGTTTCCAGAAGTGTTTCCAGATGACTTACCCGGTATTCTTCCCGAGCAGGAAATAGACTTCGAAATTCACCTTCTCCTAGATACGCAACCTAACACTATTCCTCCTTATCGTATGGCTCCGGCAGAACATAAAGAGTTGAAAGAAATGTTGAAAGATCTGATGGATAAGGGTTTCATCCGGCCGAGTATCTCTTTATAGGGTGCTCGAGTTTTGTTTGTAAAAAAGAAAGATGGTTCTCTTCGTATGTCTATTGATTATCAACAGTGAAGAAGGTGACCATTAAGAATAAGTATCCTCTCCCAAGGATAGATGATTTGTCTGACCAACTTCAAGGAGCAAGCTATTTCTCTAAGATTGATCTCCGATCGAGTTATATCCAATTGAGGGTGAAAGATGAGGACATCCCGAAGATGGCTTTTCGAACTTCGTATAGTCATTATAAGTTGTTGGTAATGTCGTTCGGGTTGACTTATGCTCCGACGACTTTTATGGATTTGATGAATAAATTGTTTAGACAATACATTGACATGTTTGTGATTGTGTTCATTGATGATATTTTGATCTACTCAAGGTGTGAGGGTGAGCATATTGATTATTTAAGGATCGTGTTGCAAATTCTTAACGAACAACAATTTTTTGCCAAGTTTAGCAAATGTGATTTTTTGTTAAGGTCCATAGATTTCCTTGGTAATATTCTTTCGAGTAAGGGAATTGAGGTAGATCTTAGGAAGACGAATGCGGTCAAGAGTTTGCCTAGACCTGTAACTCCTTTGGATATTAGAAGTTTCTTGGGGTTAGCCGGTTACTATAGAATGTTTGTAGAGGGTTTCTATTCAATTGCCTCTCGTTTGATGGCTTTAACCCAAAAGAAGGCTAAGTTCATATAATCTGAAGCATGTGAAAAGAGTTTTCAAGAGTTGAAAGATAGACTTACTTCCGCTCTGGTGTTGACCTTACTAGAAGGGACGGATGTCTTTGTGGTTTATTGTGATGCCTCGAGTATTGGGCTAGGATGTGTGGTTATGCAAAATGGGAAAGTTATTCCCTATTCCTCAAGGCAACTTAAAATTCATGAGAAGAATTATCCTACTCACGACCTTAAGTTAGCGGCGGTCATGTTTGCCTTAAAGATATGGAGACACTATTTGTAAGGAGTACATGTAGATGTGTTTACTGACCACAAGAGTTTGCAATATGTGTTTAATCAAAAAGATTTGAATCTTTGCCAAAGAAGGTGGCTTGAGTTATTGAAGGATTATGACATAAATGTTCTTTATCACCCCGGTAAAGCTAATGTGGTAACAGATTCTCTTAGTTGATTATCTATGGGTAGTATTGCTTATATTGAAGAAGAAAAGAAAGACTTGGTTCGAGATGTTCATAGGTTGGACCAATTGGGTTCAACTAGTGGACTCAACCAAAGGTGGTGTTATGGTCCACAATGGTTCCGAATCATTTTTTGTGGCATATGTGAAAGCCAAGAAAGGTCTTGATCCAATTTTGGTAGAATTGATAGTGGCGGTATTCAAGAAATCCATTGAGGCTTTCTCCCAAGGAGGTGATGAGCTACTTAGATACCAAGGTCGTTCATGTGTTCCAAATGTGGATGACTTGAGGGAATAGATTAATAGCAAAAGCACATAATTCGTGGTATTTCATTCACCCTAGAGCAACCAAGATATACCGTTATTTACGTGAGGTCTATTTGTAGAATGGGATGAAGAAAGATATTGCCGGATTTGTGGCTAGGTGTCCAAATTGCCAACAAGTGAAAGTTGAGCATCTGAAAATAGGAGGGTTGTATTAACACATTAGCATTCCTACTTGGAAGTGGGAAGAATTGAATATGGAATTTATAGTTTGTTTGCATCGCACCAGTGTCAACATGATTCGATTTGGGTGATAGTGGATCGGATGACGAAATTGGCTCATTTCCTTCACATCAAGGTTTCCTACTCATCGGAGGACTATGCCAAGTTGTACTTGAGAGAAATGGTAAGGCTGCATGGAGTGCCTTTGTCCATTATTTTTTATCGTTGTACCAAATTCACTTCTCAATTTTTTATGTCATTCCAAAAGGGTCTTAGAACTAAGGTTAATCTTAGCACGACTTTCCATCCCCAAACCGATGGGCAAGCGGAGCGTACAATCCAAACTTTGGAAGATATGTTAAAGGATTGTGTGTTCGATTTTAAAGGCAACTGGGACGACCATTTGTCATTGATTGAGTTTGCCTACAAAAATAGTTACCACTCAAGTATCAATATGACTCCATTTGAGGACTTAAATGGTAGGAGGTGTAGATCTCCTATAGGGTGGTTTGAGGTTAGTGATGTTTCCCTAATAGGTCCCAAAATTGTACAAGAGGACATGGAGAAAGTTCGGCTTATAAGGGAAAAGTTGAAAATGGCTCAAAGTCGGCAAAAGTCCTATGCCGATGTGAGAATAAGGGATCTAGAATTTGAGGTTAACAATTGGATTTAATTGAAAACCTTACCCACGAGGGGTGTAATGAGGTTTGGTAAGAAATGGAAACTTAGTCCCCTTGTATTTAGGCCCATATCAAGTTTTGAGACGTGTTGGTAATGTTGCTTATGAGTTAGACTTGCCGAATGAGTTGGCAACAGTGCATCCCATTTTCCATGTCTCTATGCTTAAGAAGTGTGTTAGAGATCCGAAATCCATAGTTCCCCTAGAAGGGTTAGGAGTTGATGATAGTCTCTCTTATGAGGATGTTGCGGTTGAGATTTTGGACCGGCAAGTTAGGAAGTTGAGACATAAGGAAATAGTTTCCGTGTAGGTTTTGTGGAAGAATCAGCTAGTTGAGGGTTCTACTTGGGAGGCCGAGGCTGATATGATGTCCCGATATCCTCATCTCTTTCCTTCTACTTTTATTCTTGCTTGAGTTAATGAGGTCCTCTTGGTTTGTCCTTGTTTTGGGAGTCATGTGTTTTTTTGTGTTTCCATGATTTCCTTATGTGATGCATGTTAATGAAAACTTGTGTTTTGAAATAAAATGAGTTTACATGCTTGCTTTTTCTCATGTTGTTGTTCATTGAGTGTGAGTTGCCTATAGACTTCATGAGATGAATTGATAAACATGCTTTAAATATTCTTTTTTAGAGTAAGTTGCATATGAGTTCCAAGAGATTGAGTTGAGTATGATTTTAGCTTTGAGAAGGTAGTTCCTCCTTGAACATGAGAAATTTGAAAATCAATGCGTATTAGGTTTCTAGATGTAGTTCGTACTTACATTTGGTGCATTTGAATGTGTTGATCTTGGAGTTGATGTTTCCTTCTTATTTATGTACATTGCATGCATAATGGGCTGATAGAGTTAGTTTCACCCCTCTAATGATGTTTTTTGAACGTCCTAGCTTGGAGCGATAGTTCCTCATTGGTTGTATGCATTGCATTGTTACGTTGGGTTGTTAGTTCCTCTCCTACCTGTTTAGAACCAGTTCGAATCTCATTCAAGGACGAATAATCTCAAGTGGGAGATATTGTAACAACCCGTATCCGAAAAATGGAAAAGCATCAGTTTTCAGCAGTTCCACGTGCCATCCACATTCGCCAACCACGGCTTGTGGGTTGAACTATGGACCATGGGTGGGTCCATGGATTGGCCACTCAAAATTGTCCAGGCCATGGACCACAACGGAACCTACAGATCGTAGGTGGATCCACGCCCCGTGGTCCAGGAACCGTAGGTGAGGAAAAAAGTCTTTGACCACCAACCACGGTCCACCAGGGCGGGCCGTGGGTCAGACAACGGTCCGTCGACTGGGTCATTGGTTGGCAGGTCGGTGAAAGCTGACAGTTAACTCAAGGGTAGTTGGGTCTTTTCCTAATCAGTTAGTTCATATACTATATCATTTTACCCTTCACTAAGACCCCTATATAAGTTTTTTACCCCTAAATATCCCAATACAAATCATTCTATCTAAACTCACCAAAAAGAAGAGCTCTCAAATATTTCTCTCTCTACAAACTTGAAGAAGAAGAAGGATTCAACATAGGGTTTCAAGTCAAGGTCTCAATTCCTCCATTGAAGGCTAGCTTTTGAATTCAAGGTATGATAGTTTTCATCCAAGGATTCCTTCTATCCACGGAGTTCCCAAATTCTTCTATTTCTAAAGGTAGAATTCCTTAATTGAGTTAGGGTTCTTCAATTATCATGGGTTATTTTCATTATTGATTTAAATGATTGAATTATGATCTCGTATGCATGAATTGATAAAATATGATGATTTTATGATATTTTCAAGTTATGAATAATAGGATGTTGAATTTTGATCTCCAAGGAAGAGTTTTATGAAATTAGGCATGTGTTGCAAGCTTTACATGATTTTATGATGAAATCCATATCTAACCCATGTTTTCTAAGAGTTGATGATTGAAAGTGGGTTTTGACCTTAAGAGGTAAATTATCGACTTATGCACTGTTTAACGAAACCTATGCAACTGTTTTAGGGGTGGTTTTAGAGTAAAGTACCAATGATGATGTTGTTGTGTTGTGAAAGGATAGTCACATAAACACATAATAGCATGATGTGAAAGGTTTCTCATAAATAAAGTATTCTTCCTTTGGAAGGATTTCTCACCTAATTGAATCAAAAGAGTAAAAGCTATCCTAATGAATTAGCTTTGTTTTGTTGTCCAAGGGCACCTTTCAATGAATAATGAAGTAAAGTAAGAAATGATTATTCCGTGGGATTTATGCTTAGCACTGAGTGGATATGATGATGAGATGAGAGTTCTCTCGTTAGTAGAGGCCGAATTTCTAGAAGCAACCTCATGAGATGGAAGCTCCCCCGCTAGTAGTGGTCGGGTTTCTAGTAGCAATCTACTTATCCCTTAACTATGTTCCCCCATAGGTTGATTAGCTAGTGGATCCACTTAAGCTAGAAGTTTATGGTCCTTACCTTAGGAAAGGATGACACCCTTTTTCGGTGTAGGAGACACTAGGGGATCATGGTATAACTCACATGGTCTCAATGTTGGTTAAGGCTAATTCCAAACAAGTAATAATGAACTAAGGTTACTTCAAGAAGTACCACATATGAGTTCAAAGGTTTTAAAGATGAAGTTAGCTTCCATTGACCATGATTTATGACCTATGCTTTATAACTCTTTTATATCATTTTTAGCTTGGTCAATTGCATGTCATGAAATGAAATGTCCCTTTTAGCATGATTTAAATGTTTTGTGTACAACTATCATACTTTGTAAATTGTTTTGTACTACGGCATACTCTTGCATAAATTTCCCAAAATGTAGGGTCTGATATTCAGGGTGCTCAGTTTCATGTCTAGTGGGTGATTGATTTATTCCTGAGCTTTGGTGAGTCATCATACTTCGAGGAGGGACTATATTATTTTCACTTTATTTCCTATATTTTCCCTTCTGAACATGATGTATGGGCTAGGCATGATTTCATTCTATTGTATTAGATGGCTATGATGAAATAAGTGTATTAGACTTTTGCTTTTTGTTTATACAATGATTTGGACTTGGACTATTATTTTACTCTTATTGTTCTATTTCTTATGTTATGAGAGTTAAGTTGCTTGTATGGGGTCCTTCGGGGTTCAATATGACATGTTACATCTAGGGGGTACACCTGGGTCGTGACAACCATGTACTTTGTTTAATAGTTTTGTAGCACCATCCCCCAAGTCATGGGATTGGATTTTGTATGTTTGTATACATTTATGCCATTTCCCTCTTTTCGTTGTGTTTTCATTTTACTTGTTGTTATCCTCTTGTTGGTTGTTGATTTTGCCTTATATGCCTGTTACTTGATGTTTTGGGATATGGGTTGACTTACCTACTGGTGGGTTCTGGTAGGTACAATCATGAATCTAATTTTTGGGTTGTGAAAAAGTTGGTATTTGATAAGTAGACATTTTTACCAACTTATATTACCTTTATGCTTACTTTATTACATTATTTATGTTAGAATAGCTGCATTTAATGTGGTTTTCTTCATATTTTGTAGAAAAATACAAAATTGAGTGATAGAGATGTTAAATGAAGAAACCAAGTGAATTCGAGGAAAAAAAAGGACTAAAACTGCAAATTTGGAACTAGCAAGAATATATGCATCGTGATCATGTGGTAATGAGTGGTGAATTTCAACTCATTGACCCTCTTTTCTTATGATTTTGTGGCACTCGAGAAGATAATTAGGCTAACTACTGATTGAATTGGTGCTGATTCTAGGTATTCATCGTTTGGAAGGAACATGCTAAAAAATAGTTGAAAAAGGAGCATAAACTAGCAGAAATATGGCGTCTGATGTCGCACCTACGAAGCGAAGTTCGCTTAAGGAAATAGTCAACTACGGTCAACAGACCGCTTAAGAGACCATGCAGGAGTCGCTTTTGTGAAAAGGCCACAAAAAGTGGGGTTTGCTTAAGCAATAGGGTCGTCTCTTTTACAAACTCTCAGCCGCTTTGGCGAGGCCTGGTTATCAAAATAGGGGTAGAATTTGAATTTCATAGATATTGGAACCAAATTCTCACAAAAAGGGCTGGAGAAGAAGACATTCAAATAAAGGATACCACTATAGAATATTGAAGATTATCGTACAGTTTAGCCAAGACAAAAACTTGTAGAGTTTATTTTTGTGTTGATACTTTGAAGGCAAGTTGCCTTATCATTCATCATTTGGATTGAAGATTATGTTTCTAATAGTTATATTTCTTATCCTATTTTCTTTCTCTTGATTTGTATTGCATGAATTGTGGGTGTAATTGCTAATTGAGATTGGGGTTTTACACTAGCAATAGACGAATATTTTGGGTATTTGATTTCTTATTCTATGGCTTTTGTATTTGATTCCATGCTTAATATTTATGAAATGAGTTTAGTCTAATTTTCATGTTTGGATTTATGATTTAAGAGTGAACTCTCAGATCTAGCTTCCAATATTTGTGGGTTGGTCAGAAGAGAATCCATGAAGTGGCGAATTAGATTAATAATTGCATATTTTCTTTGAATCTTGAGTTTGAAATCGGCAGGAGAAGATTTAGGATTTCATTGTTGAATGCACCGCTTTCTCGAATGAGGGGTCTAAATTAAGGCATTTGTTGTGTTGAATTACATTATTGAGACAGAAAAGTGATTCCATGATATAAGACTTTGAGACCTGAAGGAGATTATTATTATTGAAGATGACCTAGCCTACCTATGATTAAATTAGACGTGTTGAGATTGCAATGTATCGTTGAATAAGTGTTGATTTCTGAATTTCCCAATTCCCAATTATTTGTGGCTTGATTAGTTCTTTTCCGGAAATTTTAATTTGTTTGACTAAACAATCATCTTTTAAATAATTTTTTATTCTTAAGTTTAGATTCAAACTAGTAGCTTTTAATTCTTTGTCTTTCCAATTGCTGATAAATTGTTCCTTATGGGATTCCATCCGACTATTAGTTGGATATTCTTATTGCTAACGACCGCTTACTCTTTTAACTTATTTTGAGGGTAATTTGAGTGTTATCATACCTAATTCCACAACTAGGGTTATGGGAACAATGAGAAATTAACAAAGTAGACTTAATAATTAGTAATTCTTTAATAGTGTTTATTCATGTATTGTTTTCCTCACTGCTTTAATTATTTTTTAACGAAGGCCTATGTTAGAACTTGCCTTATTCCTTCTCACCGGATCAAGAAGGGTAACGAGTAAGAAAAGTGATTATACAATGGATATTTGAAGCTACCAACCTTCATTTAATAGCTTGAACGAGCCAAGGGATAGCTAATCTAGGGTCAAGGGTAAAGGTTGGTAAAGCATACACTCGTAGATGGACTAAGTTGCATAGTGAAATTCACTTATTTAGGTTACCATCAACTAGGTGATATCTATCTTACCAACTTTGCATGCTAGACACTAGTCATAGTTACTACTATAAGGTTTACTACCTTAAGGACCTGTGGGGAACACAAATACCCGAGTTGCATCTTCTATTAATTTTACAAACATTGAATTCTACTTACTTTGTAACTTGTTAATTCAATCATTCAATCAAGATTTTGTTACACAATCCCCCCTTATGGAAATAACTCGACTAAAAGTACAACAAACAAGAAATTAAGCTATGCCTAGACCTAATTCCTCGTGCGATTGACTCAAACCCCTGTTAGGTTCTTTTTTTAAAAAACTTACCGCTTATACTTCTTTTGGGAGGTGTAATTTAGGTGTATCAAGCCTCCAGATGCTAAGAGCTCACTATAGTCCGAATATGTGACGGCCACAAGAGATCCAATGAATACTGAGGTGGCTCGTACTGGAGCTGCATCTGAAAAAGATACAAAAATGTAGTATGAGTACCAAAAGACGGGGTACTCAGTAGGCATTATAAGTCGACCAAGTTAAGAAAGATCAAATACATATAAAAAAGCATGATAGTTTTAATAGTACAATGTAAAAGTTCTATGTTACAATAACCAACTACCAATAAAAGTGGAAACAATAACACAAGATAGTGAGAAGGAAACACTCGAGTACAAGATAGTAACAACACACACTACAAGTCAGACAAAGAAGATGATACGATGCAAGTGAGTAATGTAGGAAAGTAGAAGCTCGCAAGATTCTTTGACCCACCCATAATGAAATCTGATCTTATCAACAACTACAATGAAGTGGAATATAACTCAAATATGAGTAAATGGACCGCCCAAAATGATACCTCATGTTTATTAGTATAAAAGTGTTGCAATATGCATTATTTTGCCATTTTAAGTCATAAGAACTTCAAAAATGTTGCAGTTTTAATATAAGCTCATTTCCTTAGGTTAACTAGTGATCCATCCCTTCAGATCTCAACATATGGGGAAAACTTAGTGAAAACCATTTTCATTCCCTAAATTGAGGATTCCCGAGGTTTTTATTCAACAATAAACAAGTCAAATATGAGTACCAAATGCACGATATCATACAAAAATATCAACCGCCTAATCAAAATCAACGCATTAAACAATGGTTTGGGTAACACCCAACACAACACATACATACTAACCTGAAACTCAAACTAGTACAAGCTCACGACCTCATGCCCAAGAACAAATGACATTAAAGAACTTAAAGTTAAAAGTTATAACAACAAACATGCAATCAGTCCAAAATAAAGAAACACACTGAAAACCTCGGTTTCACGCCACCTAGAACCATTTCGAAGGATACTAAATGACACTAAGATCAAGGATCAATCTTGCCTGTGGTTTTTTGGCTAAAAACCAAGCTAAGCAGCTATAAATGGTAATAAAGAATCTATGAATCATGCAAACCTATGGACTTATCCTAAAGCCTATCTATTAATAAAAAAACTCAACGTATACATAAACTACCTGAGCCCAATATAACAGAAGTGAAACCATAACGTACCTCACGGACCACACCTAAACCTCTAAACTAGAGCTTTTCCCTTTCAGAGGGGTTCTGAATGTTGTAATGTTTTCTAAATCCATCGATAATATCGTATTCGAGCTTTTGGTTCACCAGTCTCATTTGTGCAGGAGCAAGTGTCTAGTAGAGTCTCACCAATTGGTATGATGACACTTGTATACAATTTATTAGAGGCTATAGGAAATTCTTAGGAAATGTTTCTTTGTTTCTTGTTTTAATCATGCGTTGATGCCTGTAACAAAGTCAAAAATCTATTTGTTGCATTCTTTCTCATATGGCTAGGATGATATCGACTACTGGTGGGTGTGTACCTCTTATACCTCCCGATCAAGCCCAAGTTAGGGGTGGAGCTAGAGGTTGACCGAGAGGTCAGGACCGGGCACTAGCACTAGAGTTCAAGATAGAGGTTAAGTAGGTTTAGGATTTACTGGTAGGTGTTAGGCTAGCACAACTTCCACTATGGTTTGTGGACACGCCGGTACCACATGAACTTTTGGCCTGCATCCTTAGCTTCATGGAGGGTATGTCCCACGAAATTTCTATGCCTAGCACTTTAGTTACACAACAAATTAGAGGTGATGTTCAGCATCCCAGGTAGGGACACATGGTACTGAAGCCTCACAAGCACATCATGTCGTTGTTGCTCCTTGTATAGTGGTCCAGCCGATTCAGAATGTTGCTCCATCTATGGCTACTAGGAGCAAAATATGTTTGGGCAGTTTATCAAATAGGGTCCTCCTAGATTCACCAGTGCCACGAGAGAGGAGGCCATGAGTTTCTAGTCAGCTTCTAGTAAAGGTTGCATAACCTTAGGTTAGTGGAGTCCTATGGAGTTTATTACACTGCTTACCAACATGATGGTCCAGTAAAGCAGTGGTGGAGGTCCTATTTAGATTGCAAACTAGTCGGGTCACCTCTGATGAATTAGACTCAGTTCCCTAAGGCTTTCTTGGAGAAGTTTGTACCTTGTAGCCTAAGGGAGTGTTTGACACATGAGTTCTCTAACCCTACTCAGGGATCACATTCAATTGTAGAGTATGAGGCACGATTCCATGTGTTGAAGACACATAAAACAATGCTTATGCTGACAAAGCAAGAGAGAGTTTATAGGTTTGTTAGAGGGTTCACATTTCCACTTAGATTGGTAACAGAGCAGATGGTGGTGTCAGGTAGTTCCTTTCTCTAGATATTTGATCATGCACGTACCTTCAAGGGGATCCTTGTAAGGCCTATAGAGGCATCGAAAAGATTCCCCATAGTCAGGAGGATTTTAGTGGGTCTTAGTCTTGTGTCAGAGGGTTCTACGACAAAGGTTATCCATAGTAGTATCAACGTAGTAGGTCAGTCCAAGAAGCTCTACAAATTACATATGTTGGAACAACAGGTGCTCATAGCCAGATGGTACATATTTCTTAAGGTGCACATTCAGGGTATTCATGCCATGGTAGCTAGTTTGGTTAAGCCCAATTGTCTTAAATAGAAAGTTCTGGTAGAAGGTTCTACGAGTGTTATTTATTGTAGCCCTTTTCTGGAATGTTTCCTCAATCAGTAATCACAGGATGTAGGGTCAGTCGGGTCAGTAGGGTAAGTTGGGCCAATAGAGTCTGCTGGGTTAGAAGGCTCAGTAGGTCCAGGCTCCTAGGGCTATGGTTAAGTCGACTAGGGGTGGTCCCCAGGGTACTAGAGGTGGTTCTCAAGTAGGCAGGTTGGGTGGTCGAGGTGGACTTGGCCATATGTATATATTTTCGAGGAAAATAGAGAAGGATTCATCATATGTTTTTATCACATGTATGATATCCATCTCGCATGAGCCTCCTTATGCTTTATTTGATATAGGATCTAACTTCTCATATGTGTCTTCTGAATATGCATCGTTGTTTGATTTGTCTTGTCAGTCTATGTATGTTCCTATGCATGTAGCTACCCACATAGGTAATTCTTTGGTAGTGGACCGTGTTTAAAGATCTTGTGTGGTGACCATCTTGGGTTATGATACTTGGGTAGACCTTATTGTGCTAGATATGGTCTATTTTGATGTGATTTTATTGATGGATTGGTTATTTCCCTATCATACGGTGTTAGATTATTTCTCCAAGACTATTACAATGTGCATGCCTATAATCCTCCTCTTTTATTAGACGATTTTGAAAGTTATATACCAAGGGGTGTGATCTCCTTTCTAACGACACGATGGTTGGAAGAGAAGGGGTGTCTATCTTATTTTTCCTATGTATGTGATACAAGTGCTGACACTCCTACTCTCGAGTCAGTTGATGTGGTTAAAGAATTTGTTGATGTGTATACTACTGATCTATCGGGTCTTCCTCCTAAGTGTGATATTTATTTAGGAATTTATATTAAACCATACATGCAACTAGTTTCTGTTTCACCATATCGGATGGCCTCAGGTGAGTTGAGGGAGATTAAGGAGCAACTCCAGGACCTCTTGGGCAAGAGGTTCATTAGGCCGAGTGTATCTCTTTAAGGTGCTCCTTTCCTGGTCATGAAGAGAGAATGGTTTCTAGCATATGTGCATTGACTATAACAAGCTTAATAAGGTGACCATCAAGAACAAATATCATATGTCGTAGATGTGCAGTACTGTTCTCTAAGATTGACTTGAGATCGGTCTACCACCAGTTGAGGATTAGGGCAGTGGACATCCCTAAGACTTCCTTTTGGACTCAATAAAGCCACTACGAGTTCTTAGTCAAATCTTTTTGGATTTACTTATGCCCCAAAAACATTTATGGAGTTGATGAACTCTATATTCAGACCTTATTTAGACTCATTTGTGAAATTTTTCATCAATGATATCTTGGTCTACTCTAGGAGTAAAGAGCAACATGACTAGCATATGAGGAATATGTGTAGCGTAGGAGGAATGTACTCCAAACTTTGAGAAAGAAGTGGATGTATACCAAATTCACTAAATGTGAGTTGTGGCTCGAGTTTGTCGCATTCTTCGGGCATATGGTGTCCAAGAATTGAGTTATGGTGGATCCGACGAAGAACGAGGATATTTGTAGGTGAGCTAGGCCAACTTCTCCTACTAAGGTTCATAGTTTCTTCGGGTTAGAAGGATACTATAGAACTAGCCCTTAGCATATCATAACATACGTCAAAAGAAAAGATGTGGATATTTTTAAAGCTTTATCCATAAAATCGAAGTCTTTTATAAAAGAAAGCGGAAGTCTAACTTGTCTCAATTAGCCATCTATTACAATTCATGAGTCAAAATAGGGTCACAGCCCCAACAACAAAATCTGAATTAGAAAGTACTAGAAAGAAACTCAAAGTGAAATGTCCCTTCCTCCAATCTTGAGGACTCACCACAAGCAAGGATAATAGTCAATCCTAGATCGAACCGAAGGATAACCGCCTTAAGAACCGAAACCTACACTTTGGAGAAAATATGGGTTAGTATAAAATTTGCACTCAGTATGATAGGCATGCACAAAACCATGAAAACATGCTAAAAAGGGACATTTTTGTTGAAAACATGCAATTTACCAAGTTTAAGGATCATCATGAAGATTAGTGTAAAAGCATACACCACAAACATGTTCATTTCATAGATAATCATAGCATATGAGAAACATACCATAAGTACTCTCAAAGTCCACTTGTGCAATGCATGAATAAGATCCCATAATCCTATTCATACTAAGTAAAGCCTCTTGAGTATCCATAATTCATAATTCATCTTTCTTGTTCATAGTGGGAATAAGCCTTAACTGACATAGACCATGTGAGCTTAACATGGAATTTGGTGTTACCCACACCGAAAAGGGTTGTCCTACTTGCCTAAGGTAATACCATCATCATAATAGCTTTTAGGTGGATCCACTAGCTAAAGACCTATGGGGGCACATAGTTTATGGGATAACGAGATTGTTACTAGAAACCCGGCCTTTCTCATGGAAAGGTTTCCATCTCATAGTCAATATCCAATCAATGCTAAGCATAATTCCCATGGAGTACATATTAAGTCTTGACTTAAGTTCATATTCACGGAAGAGTGACTTGACACTCAATCGAACATAATATATAAGATAGTTCATAGATTCAATAGGTGAAAATAGCCTTTCTACCTTAGAATCATCATCATGTGAGAAAATGTTCCACATTATGTTCATTATGTGTTCATGAGAATAGCCTTTCAATCAACACAACAACATCATCATAACTTACCCTTCAAGGATCACATTCAATCAACACGTCTAAAATTACTACATTATACATGGATGATAACATAATTCAAGTAGTTCAATTACTACATACATAATTCTATCATATTCTAATAGCATCAATCATTACCCACATCTTGAGATCCAAATTTGGGGAAAATAGGGTAATTCATGGATTCTTTGGGAATTCAACATAAAGCTATATAAAATCATCAATTTATCCATAATAACACATAATTCAATCATTAAAAATGAATTTTAAAGGAATCCATGAGATTGAAGTCAAACCCTAACTTTATAGGGAAATTACTATCTTTTAAAATGTGTTTAAAGGAACTCCATGGATGAAAACTATCCACGAATGAAGGAATGTCATACCTTAGGTGAAGAAATCCAACAATTTTGAGTGAAAAATCCTCCTTCTTCAAACCCTAGCTTGATTTTCCTTTTCTTATTCCTTGGAGTTCTACAGAGAAGATTTTGGGGAAAATTTGTTTTGATTTGGGAAGTCGGTAGTTATGATTTAGATGACTTAGTTTAGGGACATAAAAACCATATATATTTAGTCTAATTAAGTGTAAAATGACTTCACTTAATGATGTTTATCATGACCAACGACACTAACCTACGGTATGAGTGTCTACGATCGTCGATAGTATAGTAACCTAACTAAAGGTTGGAGTTGTGTCCCAAAAGTGGTTTTGAGAATTGATAGAAAAATAAAATTAAGCTCTAACTAGTCGTAGCTAAAGACATTAACGAACAAAAACATGGTAAATTAAAGGGGGTGACACGAAAGTGTCAAATATCAATTTGGGGTTTTGTCAAAAGTAGTGAAAATAGCAAAAATTAACAAGAAAATCAAGTATGGGGAAATGTTCTTGGGGTGTGACCGCAATACAAGTTGAGATAAATCGTCGGGTACATGCTTTCAATAGGAAATTTGCAAGATAAGAGTGACTAGGCTTAGCTTTAGATGGAAATAAGTTCCCTCATAGGCAACGTACCCCATTTCAAATGGGTTCCTCTCGGACACCCATTTGTCGCATGAAGACCAGCCTACACCTTACCCCACTCACTCTCTCGAGATGAGTGTTAGGATATGGGACTAGGGCTCACCCTCTTGGGCTGAACCTCATGTCGACCCACTCCTTAGGTCATCAGTCTAGTGATCTTGGTTTCGCGACCTCCCTCTCGGGCAAGCGGAAAACACATGGGTGGTTTTGTATTTGCAACTACAAACCCATTAAATTAAACCACAACCACTAGGTGAAATCACCATAAAAATAAAGCACTAACAAAAGTGATTTTGTTAATATGGGCTAAATTATCTGTTGGATCTTGCTTGTTGATGGTTTATTTGTTTTTTAAATGTGATTTCATTTTTGTAGTTGTGTATGAACTTAATGGGATTGTAGTTGCAAATACGATATCATCTTAGTGTTTTTGGCTTGCTCGAGAGAGAGGTCGTAAAACTAAGACTATTAAATTAATAGTTGGTGGTATTGGGTCAACATGGGTTCAGCTCGAGAGTGTGAACCCTAGTCCTTCTCCCACATATTCAGTTCGAGAGAGTGAATGGGCTAAGGCGGAGGCTGTGATTAATGCGGCAACTCGGTGTTCGAGAGAAACCGAGTTGATTCGGGGTAAGTTGCTGGAGAGAGAATTTACCTCACTATAGTCTAGCCTAGTCACAAATGCTCAACAATTTACTATCAAAAACATGTACCCGATAGTCTAGTTTAACATGTATTCCTATCACAACCCAAGAATCCCGTCTCCATATCTTGTTACCTTGTACTTTTGCTCTTTTTAGTTGTTAATTAATACAAACCCCATTGATAATTGATGCTTGTGTCACTCCTTAGATATAGTATGTTTTTATTCGTTAATATTTATAGCTATGACTAATTAGAACTTGATTTTTTTTCTATTTATTCTCAAAACCACTCCCTGTGGGAACGATCCCAACCCTTGGTTGGGTTGTATCACTACACGCGATTGTTTGGTACTTGAACCGAAATAGAGTCAGTTGATTACGGCGAACATTAAAATGGCGCTGCTGCCAAGGAGTGGTGTTATTTTGAGAATTATTAGTTTAGTAAAGTTTTTGTTCATCTTAGTTGTAGTTCTACTTACTTAATTTTTAGTTTTTGTTTTGATTGTTTGTGTTGAAAGCAGGAAGCATGAGTGTTAATGGCAGCAACGACAGCCAGGTTGGCTACCAAGACGACATCAGAAATCTCAGCGATGTCCAAGAGCCAAACATTAATGACCCCCATCTCATGGGAGGTATTGGGGCCATCCATTTACCTCCAACTGAGGGAAATGTAGTGTTCCACATAATGAGCAATATGTTGCAACTTTTGCAACTACAGGGACTTTTCAGTGGATTGGCTCATGAAGATCCTCACGAGCATCTTTGAAATTTCGTGGATGTGTGCGGACCTTTCTCTTTCAAAAGCATCTCTCAGGAGTCAGTCCAGTAAAGGTTATTCCATTTCTTGTTGATGGGAGAGGCGTGCAAGTGGCTGGTGGAGTTGCCACACAAATCTATCACTTCTTGGGAGGAATTGGTAAACGCATTCCAAGTGCAATTTTTCCCTCCCTCGAAGATGATGACTCTTCGGGACAACATTCAGAGTTTTAAATGTCTAAAGGGTGAGCCAAATGATGAGACTTGGCTGCGATTCAAAAAGTTTGTGATCCAATGCCCAACTCATGGTATGCCCGACAACGTTTTGCTGCAGTACTTTTACCGAAGTCTGGACTCGATAAACAAAGGTGTTGCTGACCAACTTTCATCTGGAGGCTTGATGTAGCAACCGTATGCAATAGCAGCCCAACTTTTAGATGGCATGACAAACATAAACAGAGCGTGCTACACTTGTGAAGACCAGGTCTCCTCTCTCATATTCAAGCTATCTAAGGAGCAGATGGAAAAAGATCATGAGAGAGACCATAACATGGCAAAGATCATGACACATCTTGACATTTTTCCAAAAATGTCATGGGGCTGGTGCCCGTAGTGTCAATGCAGTGGCGGTCGGGTGTGCAAATCCTGAGGAGACGAAATTTGAAACCTTGTATAATGAGGAGGTAAATTTTCTAGCCAACCAAGGCGGTGGTTATCGTTAAAACTACCTGAGGCAGGGTGGTAACCAAGGTTGGGCTAAAGAAGATGGTTGGAAGGATCGCGACAGAGAAAGGAGGGACCAAAATCCTAACTGGAAGGATGGGGAGAAGGACATGTATGTGCCTCCCCATGAGCGCCAAAGGCAGAAGGATTCAGAATGTGGTAGGTCTGAGGATATGCTCTCTCGTATCCTTAACAAAGTTGAAGGGTCAGACAAAATCTTGGAAGAAACAAAAGAAGATGTGTCCACCCTTAGCCAGACCGTCACCTCTCATTCAGTGTCGATAAAGCAGTTGGAGACCCAAATGGGTCATATATCATCTCATCTCAATCCGAGATAGTAGGGGGGTTTGCCTAGTGATACTATGGCTAACCCCAAGAATGAGGTTTAAAGGTGGACTTGTGTCGTGCCACGACGTTAACTAAGGCGTTGGTTGGGAGGCAACCCAAAACCTTTTTATTGCTTTTATTTGTGTTTCGGTAAAATAATGGTGTGTTGTTTGTAAAGGTTGAAGTGTGGAAAGCGTTAGAAAAAGTGCAGGGTGGCGAGTAACAGGTCCAGTCGGCGAGTCGCCAAAGAGGTTGGTGAGCCAAACCTAATCCACCATTTGACACAAGCCATCTTCAAATTGGAGTCTGTAAAACTCGGCGAGCCTAGGAAATTATTAGTGAATCGCCGATCATGTCGGCGATATTAACGGAGACCGCCGTTGGGACCTCCACACTCACTGGAGGTTCTATAAAATTTGGCAGGTAAATGAACACTCGGTGAATCGCTGAGAGGATAGGCGAGCTCGACTAGTGTCGCCGAATGGGTGAAAACTGCACGGTTTTGCAGGCCAAAGGTTTAAAAACTTCAAACTCATTCACTTTCCATCACTTTTTATCTTCCCAAACTCACACCCCCACGCTAGTTCCTATATTTTCCTATTTTTAGTGTTGATTTGTGCTCGGGATTGGATTAAATTGCCGCCTAGCATTTCAATCTTCTCTTTGTCGACACTAAAGGTTTGTTTTCAATGCCCCGAGTTTATTTTATCAAAATTTATATTCATTTGCAAGATCCTCATCGTGTTGAAGTGTTCTGATCCTGCTTGATAGGATTAGATTGTTTACATGCATGATTTAATTTGATAATCTTGCTCGAGTCGTTGTGACTGTTCAGTTCCCGTAAATGGATGCCTTAAACTGGATTAAAATTTGAGGGGTCTTGTTTGGGTGTTATGGGCCTAAGCTTAGTTGAACTAGTGCATGCTTTGATTTTATTTTGGGGGGATGCGGGGTTGAATTCAAGAAAGTGGGTTGAAGGTAGGCACGTTGGGTCGTTTAGCGAGCTGGTTTGAGCTCCCCAAACCACCCGGCAGGTCACCTAGTACCCTCATCTCGCCTTTAATTTCTTGCTAAGTGAGTAGTTGAGGTCTGTAACTTTCGGCGAGAAGCCTGAGGTCGCCAAAAGCACTCAGCGACTCGCTGAAAGGCTTTTCATTCGCCCTTTGTCTGCACCCCTGAACCTTTGTGCACTGGAACCTTTCGCGAGCCTATCCTTGTTCACCGAAAGCTATCGGCGACACGCCAAGTGGTTTCCCCCATCGCCTACTTGTCGCATTTGTTAAAGCTAATTCCTTCAGCAAGCTTGATCTAGCTCGCCCAAGAAATTCGGTGATTCGCCATCTGGTTCGGCGAATCTGTCTGAAATTGTTTTGTTCTGCTTTTGTTTATGTTTTTCTAACTTCTCTTCGAGATTTTACAGACATGACTAAATCAAAAGCTACTGAAAGAATAACACCAGCCCTAGAGAAGTCCAAAGGGATTGTGATAAATGAAGATGCAGCTACGTCAAAAGGCAAATCTATGAAACTACCCACAACTAGTGGGAAAGGCAAGGGCAAGAGGCCCACTTCTGCCAGGAAAACCATTACCCTAGACCCTTATATTCCTTCATGGGCCTGGGGATTCTGCAGGGCGGTGCTTGTCTTTCTAGCGGACACACACTCAACATAACTTGGTGAATCTGGTATTGTTGTTTTTCCAGATGTGACTTCGGGCATTGATGCCCAGGCTCAGGGTGAGGCATCGGGCACTGATGCCCAAACAAATAGAGAGACTGCATAGACAGGATCCCTTCTTTACCTCCCTCTCTGTTTTGCTTTACTTCATTATTGAATAATTCCTATTTCCATTTGAGGACAGATGGTTTTTGTTTGTGGTGGGGTGAGGCACACCTTTGTGTGCTTATTACGACTCTTGTTTTGATAATATATTGCGTTTTTAGCTTAAATTGTGTTAACACTACTTTTCGTGGATATTTGAGCTTGTAGCTCCTTGAATTTAAATTTAAAATGATTTTTTAGACCATTCCAAATTTTTTTTGCAAATTGTTGTCAGCCCTTCTGTATCGAATGTGGTTGTTCTCTTGCAAATTTGTGTATCAGTTTTGATCAATATCGATGACTCGAATAGTGCTCATAATCGAATAAACATGAATGTGTGGCTATGATGAGGCCAAATGAAGTTGCATAGTCAATTTGTGAACTCTTTGCATCTCGTTGTGACTAGCCAAGTATCAAATTGATTCTCTTGCAATGAACGTTGCACACTAGCGAAAGTGTGGAGTTTTCTTTGACTTTGGTGTCGATGCCTTGTGTGATGAGCTTACTGTGAACTATGCATGATAACACCTAGAGTCAACTAAGTAAGGCTATCTCTTGATATGATCTCAGGCAACTTCGAATAGTGTGAGCCAATTTGACATATACCACTTTTGTGGCCTACCTTGTGACTGTGTGAACCTCTTTTGAACACCCCTTGAGCCCTACCTTTCTTTGGAAAAAAACTTGATGAAAACATGACCTTTCTTAATTCGCTACCTATAATCCTCTTGATTTGTGGTTGATCAAATAGCCAACTTAGGCCAAAAGGCTAAGTTGGGGGTGTGGTGAAAAGAGAAGGAAAGTCAAGAAGTGCAAAAAAAGTCCCCTTTGGCCCATGGTGTTGAAAAAATGGAACCCCTCCATAAAAAAAATAAAAAGAATGAAAAAGTTGTCGAATAAAATTTTAAAAAATAGGGGTTTCCAAACAATCCATGGACAGTGAATAATGGGATGACTTATGAGCACTAAAGAAAATGATGAAAGAGGAAGAAAGGGAGTGTTTAAAGCACCACACTTCACGAGGATGAAAGTCATTAATCTTAAATGACCATACATTTGCACTCAGCCCCATTACAAGCCTTGAAAAGACCTTTTTGATCTTGAGTGAGCTGAAACAATTGTTGATTGGAAAATATGGACAAACCTATGGGGGAAAGCATGCATTGTGTTCTTCTTTGTGAGAGTGAGCGTCGCATTTGATTCCGGAACTTTAAATGATTAAACTATTGTGTGTGAATATTAAATCTTTCTTTATGTGAGGGCATTTGAATACCTTAGTTGAGCTCGAACTTGCATTTGAAGCAAGTATATTGAGCTTGAGAATCTTTGATAATGGTGGGTCACAACTTGAATCTTTGAGTATAAAATTGATCCGCGCATGAGTAAGTTGAGTCTTGTTGAGTACATTCATGATTGAGTCTTGTGAAGCATTGTTTGAGTATCAGGATGACGTGTGTTGGGCCTCTTTGATAGAAAAAGGTTGCTATGATGCTATTTTCAATTCGTAAATTTTTCCTAAAATGCTTAAATGCTTGAATGCCTTAGTGTTTATGCTTTGAATTGATTGATCTTGAAATGGATGTTGCATATCAGTTGTTAGTTTGATTGGGTGAAGTCTAAGTAGCCCACATTTGCACTAAATAATGAAAATTGCTCGATGAAGGAATGGGTGACAACATTGTTAAGGGTAATCGTAGTTAAATGGCCAAATTTGGCAAAACTGAAAGAAGTTTGAGTACTCCGGGGTGATGGAAAGTACAGGTTTTAGGTGAATTTCGTGTGTGCATGCTTTGATTTTGCTTTTGAAGATCGTAAGGTCGGTTTCAAGAGTTGGGTTGAAAAATGGGCATGTTGTGTCATTCGGCGAGCTGGGTCGAGCTCACCGAATGACTCGGCGGTTCACTTACTGGTTGTAGAACATCCTTAATCCATGTCCTTCATGCTATAAGATCTGTAACATTCGGCAGACACATTCATGATCGCCGAAAGTAGTCGGTGATTCGCCGATAGGACTTTGGATCGGCCTTTGCATGCCCCTTTTCTCTCTTTCACTGTATCTTTCGGTGGACAACTTTGTCAGTGACGAAAGAAGTCAACGACTCGCCTTGTAGAATTTTCCATTGCCAATTTGCCCTGGTTTCAAGCTAATCCACTCGGCGAGTTCAACCTTGATCGCCAAAGAGGTTTGCCGAATCGCCCAGTGGAACGACGAACTTGTCTGCAACAACTTTCTATGTTTAAATTTGATTGCTTTATCGACTAATCATAAGACTATTGTAGGTATGGTACGCGCCAACTCCAACACGCAACTCCAGAAGAAAGCAGCACCAGGCATTCATATTAATGAAAGAGGCTCAAATCCTCTGAAGAGAGGAGGGGAAGATCTCCAACAAGGTAAAGGCAAAAAGAAGAAAAGCATAGCAAAGAAATGAGTAGTTGCTGAGGCCAGCACTGATTGGGATGAGCCTGAAGATGACCAACCATTGATTCAATGACAGAGCAGACTCAGAAATCTTCCTCAATCCTCATCTACCAGAGTTTCATCAGATGCTGCCACCTCCACCAAGGTTACCTCAAACACAGCTCCCCCTGAGCCAAATCCAGAGCTAGCACATGCACCTCCAGTGGCCCCTACACCTGTTCTCATGCCTCAACCTAGGATGCTTAACATGTTAAAGGGTGATGGGGTCCGGACCATCATAGAAGAGAAGCTCGCTCCTCCTCTTCACATGATCCAGGTGCTTCTTCTTCTAGCCAGCTCATAAAGTTCACTCATGGTATGATCTTGATGATGGGGCATCTAGACCAATCAGCTGAGGCACGGGCATCCAGACTGGAGAAGTAAATCCTAGGAATGAATGCGAGAGCTATAGCCGCTGCACTTGCCCCTATCTAGACCTTTGTCGATGCTTTGACCTTGAGGGTTACATCATGTGAGCGCAGACAGGGGACATCATCTGAGATACTGGCTTTACAAAATGATGTTGCTGGTCTTCGAAGGGACGTAGACTATCTGAAATATGTTGACTTCAATGACTTGATGAGAACCACTAAGGACCGGGATGCACCTAGAGAGGCAACAACTGCAGATGCAGATGCTGAGACTGATGAGGAGCTGACAGCAGCACAAGAAGAGCATAACATCTTTTGGAACCTGTCAGATCTGGTAGGGACAGTTGTGCACCCGGTGATCCAGGCATCGCATGCTAAGACATCCACAGCAGCCCCTACAGGACCTGGCACTGCTGCTCTTGATGTGACTACTCTGGGCACTATTGCCCAATTACAGACTGCAGCTCAGAGTTCTGATTCCCTGACAGGAGGAAAGGCCGCATAGATAGGATTTCGCTTTACCTCTCTCCTTGTCTTGTTTTGATCTTATTTTTAGATACTATTAATTGCATTTGAGGACAAACGCATTTCTTTTGTGGTTGGGTGAGGCTCACCTTGTTTGCTTATTTTGAATGATGTTTTTTGTATATATTTGGGTTGTATGTTTTTAAAACTGCTTTGCGATTGTTTTAGCTTGTGGCTCTCATTTGGGTTTTATTGAAAAATAATTTTGACCCTTCCAAAATAATTTCATTTTTTGAAAATTTTGCCACCTCATGTGTTGAAAGTGGCTGTTCTTGTACAAAGTCAAGTCTCGATTTCGATCAATACCGATGACTTGAATAGTGCTCTCGATCAAACAAACATGAATGTGCGGCCAAGACGAGAACAAATGAAAATGCATAGACAATATGTGAACCTTTGCATCTCGTTGTGATTAGCCATTTCTCAAATTCATTCTCTTGTAATGACCGTTGCACACTAGCGAAAGTGTGTAGTCTTGTTTGATTGAAATGTCGATGCCTTGTGTGATGAGCTTACTTTAAACCTTGCGTGAATAAACCTAGAATTGGCCCCGTTAGTCTTATTGATTTAGTAAGGTGCGCTCTTGAGATGATCTTAGGCAACTTTTGAAGAGTGTAGGCCAATTTGATATATACCTCTTTAGTGGCTTACCCGTGAGCGTGTAAAACTCTCTTGAACACCCTTTGAGCCTTACCTTTCTTTGAAAGAACCTTGATGAACCCTAGACCTTACTTGATCCACTACCTATAATCCTCTTGATTTGTGGTTTAGTGAATAGCCAACTTAGGCCAAAAGCCTAAGTTGGGGGTGTGGTAAAAAAGGAAAAGGAGAAGTCAAGAAGTGCAAGAAAAGTCTCCCTTAACCAATGGTATTGCGGAAAAATGGAAACCCTCCATATAAAATAAAATAAAATAAAAAGTTGTGGAATAAAAGTACAAAAGAAATTGGGTTTCCAAGCAATCCATGGATATGAATAAAAAGAAGACTTATAAGCACTAGAAAAAGAATTGATTAAGGAAAAGAAGGGGATGCCTTGAGAATACCACATCTCATGAGGAAAAAGTCACTGAGCCTAAATGACCATACATTTGCACTCAGCCCCATTACAATCCTTAGAAAGACCTTTTTTATCTTGAGTAAGCTGAACCAAAGATAGATTGGAAAATAAGGGCAAGCCTATGGGTGAAAACATGCATTGTGTTCCTCTTTTTGAGTGTGGGCGTTGCATCTGATTCCTGATCTTGAATTGATTAACCTCTGTGTGAATATGGAATCATTCTATATGTGAGGGCATTTAGATACCTTTTGTTGAGCTTGAACTTGCACAAGTAGCAAGTATTGCGAGTATGAGAATCTTTGGTAATGGTGTGTCACTACTTGAATCTTTGAGTACACAATTGATCTTTGCATGAGTAATTTGAGTCTTGTTGTGTATGTTCATGATTTAGTCTTGTGTAGCACTATTTGAGACATCCTATTTGAACTGCTGAGCTTGAGTTTTACTTGAGGACAAGCAAAAGTTTAAGTTGGGGGTGTTGATGAGTCCACAAATTGGACTCATTTAGGGCTTTATTTTAATAGAAATAGTGTCCTCAAATGCTTATTTAGTCTAAATATATGATGAAAACACTTAAGTTGAAGGTTTTTGAAGTTTTAGTGGAGCATGGATACTTAGGCGCAAAAAGGAACAAAAGGGCTGAAAAGAACACCGGAGCTGAAGCCTGAGCATCGCCAAGCATGCTTGGCGATTCGCCGAAGGGACGCACCCCACCCCTTGTTCCAGTACGTGAATCCCTGAAGGAGAAGGATAAAAAAGGCGATGAAAAGGGCAGTCGGCGTTTCGTTAATTAGTTTCGCGAAGCAGAAGTATACTGCCCAATGATCCAGAACGCACAGATGCTAAAGGCAAAGCACAAACGGTGATGAACTAGAAGAAGAGTGAATCGCCGAGTCATTCGACGTTCGCGACAAACCTCGCCGAGCGATCCGCCAACACTATTTTCTGAAGTCTATAAATACTAAACTCTTTACTAGTTTTTGTGTGGAACATTAGAGTAAAAAAACATAATTGTAATTTTCACTTTAGCTTTCTTATTTTCTCTCAAGTTTGGAGAGGGTTTTTGGGAGACTTGAAGAGAGAAGGAGTTCAACTTCTCCAAATTGGAAGTGGGTCTTCTCCATTCTTCTTCCTTTGCTTAAATGAAGGTCTAATTTCTTATACCCATTTGATTTCTTTAACATTTTAGGTATAATTTCTTATTTCTTGATGTGTGGATAAAAACCCCAATTCTTGGGGTGTGATTTAGCAAATATGTGTTCATATTATTGTTGGGTCTTGCTTGCTGATAGGTTAGATGTATTTTAATGGTGATTTCACCTAGTGGTTGTGGTTTAATTTAATGGGTTTGTGATTGCAAATACAAAACCACCTATGTGTTTTCGGCTTGCTCGAGAAAGTGGTCACGAAACCAAGACCGTTAGACTGATGGCCTAAGGAGTGGGTCGATATGAGGTTTAGCCCCAGAGGGTGAGCCCTAGTCCCATATCCTAACACTCAGCTCGAGAGAGTGAGTGGGGTAAGGCGTAGGCTGGCCTTCATGAGGCAAATGGGTGTCCGAGAGGAACCCATTTGAAACGGGGTAAGTTGCCCAAGAGGGATATTATTTCCATCTAAAGCTTAGTCTAGTCACTAATATCTTTCAAATTTCCTATCGAAAGCATGTACTCAACGATTTATATCAATATATATTGCGGTCACACCCCAAGAACTTCTCCCCATACTTGAAGTTTCTCTTTATTTTTGGTGTTTTAGCTATACTTGTGACAAACCCCCTTTGATATTGACACTTTTGTGTCACCCACTTGAATTTACATTGTTTTTATTCGATAATTTCTCAAACTACAGCTAACTAGAACAAAATTCTAGCTTAACTACTATTTTCACTACCACTCCCTTGGGACACGACCCCAACCCTTAGTTGGGTTACTTTATTATCGATGATCGTAGACACTCAAATCGTAGATTAGTGTCATTGGTCACGATAGGCATCACATATCTCGTTTCCTTGTATTTTCGCTCTTTTTAGTTGTTAATTAATACATACCCCCATTGATAATTGACGCTTGTGTAACTCCTTAGATTTAGTATGTTTTTAATCATTAATAATTATAGCTATGACTAATTAGAACTTGATTTTATTTTTCTATGAGTTCTCAAAACCACTCCCTGTGGGAACGATCCCAACCCTTGGTTGGGTTATATCACTACATGCGATCATTTGGCACTTGAACCGAAATAGTGTCAGTTGATTACGTCGAGCATCAGCTACCATTCGAGGATTCATATTGCAACACTCGAGGCTTTATATCGTAGGATATGTCGTTCCTAGTAGGATGGTTTGATGTATTGAAGGTTAGGCCATGGGGTGCCAATTTGTTGAAAGATTCTATAGATATTGTCTGTGTGATCAAGGAAAGACTATGCGGATTAAAGGCTATGACCTTTGTAGTTCATGGTTAGTGATTGTGTGTTTTTACGGGTGACCCCAATGAAGGGTGTGATGTGGTTTGTGTGGAGGGGATTGCTTTTCCCCAGGTTCATCGGTCCCTTTGAGATCTAGGGTTGGTAGGAGACGTAGCTTATGAGATAGCCTTATCTCTAGCTCTTTCGAGTGTTCCTCATTTGCTACATGTCTCTATGTTAATGAAGAGTGTTCTGAATGAGTCTCACATGGTTTAGTAGGTATCAGTTTAATTTGATGAGTCTTTGAGTATTGAGGAGGGGCATATAGTCATTCTAGACAGTCGAGTTAGGTGGTTGCGGTCTAAGGAGATCCCATCAGTGAGCATTCACTAAAGGTATTGACTTGTCAAAGAGCCTACTTGGAAAACTGATCTTGATATATGGACCTGATAACGTCATATTTTTTGCCTTAATGTATTGCCTTTGTTTCATTTTTGCAATAAAAATTATTTTTAGTGGTATTTGCTGTAATGACCCTCGGTGTCATTTTTGTTTTTATGCATGCTTTTCATTTTTTTCAACTTCCTGTAGATTCCTTATAGCTTTTGTGTGGCGCTGAGTTTGGTGGTATGCTTCCCGAGGTGTTCAGTTTTGTTTGGTGTGATATTTTGAGTTTTGGAAGTTTTAAGCTTGAAAGGGTTGACTTAAGTCAACATCTGGAGATTCTAGAATCCAATCAGAATTACGTTAGTTCCATCATCTCTGAAAGGGTCATTTTCTTCGATGGTGATGATCGGTTTCGGTTTTGAGGCTTCCATTTGGAGTTTGTGAGATTAGACATTTTAACTTTTAAGTTTTTCGTTAAGTCTGACTTGGGTCAACTCTTTTGATAAACATGCTTGGAATAACATTTTGTTACCACGGTTAGCTCTAAAATGCTTAGTTTGGTCTAGAAAACCCTATGGTCTGGATCTCGAGGAAACCGAGAAGATTTTGTAGTGTTTGGAATTTATTTGTGATTTGTTTGTAAATGTTGACTTTTGTCAATATTTTGACAAGATGACCTCGACTAATGGTTTCGTCAATTTTGCTATGTCTTGAATGTCGTTTCCATCCTACTAGCATATTTTGTTTGGGTTGACTAGGCTTCGAACGAGTTTTGGACTCCCAACGGAGAAATTCGTTGCCTTGAGTTGTTGATGGTGCAACATTGGTTCCTTCTTCGCGAATGCAGATCTTTGATTGTGTTTAGAGAGTATAGAATCTCGAACCTCCGCGTTAGGATGTGCCTCAAGGCGTTTACAGAGGGTTGACCCTCTTACCTTCGTGTTAGTATAGAGGATGTCATATTCAGGAAGGGTTGGCTACCCAGACTACCACACTTGCAGACCTCGCTCCGTATTTGCGAGCAAGGTATCCATGTTTGAGAAGGCAAAATTTGCTAGAAGTTTAGTCTTTTTAAAGACAAACTTGGCATGTATATCAGCCATTTTCTACTTGGTGTTCTTGGCATTTTTAGAGAATTAATGGTTTGTTTTGAGTGATTCTTGTCCAATCATATTCGTGAAGTTTGTGGGCACGTTCAACGTTTGATAATTGCCCTATTTATCTTGGTTCATCCCACTAATTTCCTATTTTATGCTTTGTTTGACTGCAATTAACCTAAAAATCTGCAAGGGCTGGGTTTCTTGTCTTTTAGATTTCTTTGATTATATTAGTATTGTTGTGTTTTTTTTGGTATTCCCTTGGTGTTGTTTGTAACTTGGCATCGCTCGGAGGTTCTTTAGAAGGGAAAAGTGCCCGAGTTATAGTTCGTGTGCGTTTTTCCACTACGAGGTAAGTTATGACTCCCTTTTCTTAGATTTCTCTTAGTTAGATTAATTATATCTGGGTAGCATTGCATACTTTAGGTTGAATCCTTAGGATTTGTTGAGTTTGATTGATCCTAGGATAGTTATGGCCATAGGTTGGGTTGTTTAGCTTAAGCTTTAGTTAGAGGAGCCTTGGTTTAGGTGATTCTTGTGTGAGTATCCTTCAACTTTGCTTGTAGTTGGCGAGAAACTTAGGATTGTATTGTGTTTGATTGATTTGGTTTGTTTTATTTATGGTATAGGTATTTGAGTTGTGATTTCGGTTATTTATTAAAATGTTGGGCCTGAGGTTGTAAGCTTGGATTGGTAGGAGTTCTAAATTAGTACTCTCATGGTGTGACGGGTAATCCTCCTGGTTCTGTGTGTATGATCTGATTTGTTTGTGATAATATTTTGAGGGGTAATACTTGGATGAGTTTTGATGGAAATGACTTGGTTTTGGGGAAAATAAATTGACCTTAATGAGTTGGAAGTCCTAGAGACCCTTTTTGGCTTGAAAGTTGTAAAAAGTACACTTTTACTTGATGAATCGCATATTTTGACTGCTTTTACTCTTATGAGCTTGATATACCATACTGGGCAGCCCATTAATATAGGTCGAGCTACATTCTATCTTTTTCTTATACATTGTTGATAAACTCGATATATCACCCTAGACAACTCGTTGATATACATATTGGGGTTATTTGTAAGCTTGGCGTGCCATCGCCGGCGGCCCGTAGATACATCTATCTTGGTCTTTGGCATTCGGTAAGATTCAGGTGTCATTCCAGGTGGCTCAATGTCCCTTCCGAGCTTCTATTCTCTCTTACTTGGTGTTTTATATTGTATCATTATGAGAGTTGTCCTTGAATCTATTTATTGTTCTATGTTTCGGGTGTAGCTTGTGACTGAATCTTGATTTTATCTGTTTGTTCTTAGTTGTTTTCCACCTGTTTTCCTCCCTTATCTTGATCATGCCTAATCCTCTGGTCACAACAAATTAATGATTCTTTACATTAAGAACTAGAGGAAAGACTGGTTGAACATACATACATTGTCGCTCTCCTTGATGCCCCCTTCTTTGGTATCCCAAACAACGTATTTTATTCTCCTCGTTCTGAAAATCTTACGATAAGTATTTGGTTACAAAAATTATAAGAAATTTTCATAGATTGAGGTGTGTCAACGACACTATCCTTAAGGATACTTCATTTTATATAGGTGTATCTCTAAAATTTAACAAGTTCTTCTAGAATAAGACTAGGAGCACAGAAACTAACAAAGATCCATTAAGAAAGAAAACCCAACACACTATAATATGGTAGGAATATTTTGTATTGATCTCTACCAAAGAGAAGAACTTGTTTTGATTTTTAGATGAGAGAATTCATCAAATGGGATGGCTAAAATACTCTTAACTTTTGCTGAATACAATCAAGAGGAAGAACAATGACAATATACTGTAGTATGATGACTACATAATAGTGATAAATTTGTAACGACTAAAACAGAAACAAAGGCTCGGTTATAAGATATTAGAGATAAAATATGTGGTGAGGTAGTTGATTTTTAAGTACGGTCGTGTTGCAAGATGGGTTTGATCTTTTCGATTGTTGATTACTTCATTGAGAACTTCAAATCCCACTTTGATAGATCCCTAACAACCAGAGCCAAATTTGTCATAAATTATCATTTTATGGAAATTTTGTCTCTAGTTAGTTGGGGTCTACTAAAGTGGGATATGATGTTCTCAATGGAGTAATCAACCATCCAAAAGAACAAGCCCTATTTTGCAATGCAATTGTACTTTACAATCCACCACCTCACCACTATTCATTACAGAGGAGCAAGCGGAGAAGAAGGAAGGAGAGAGATCTTAATCTCTCAAATTTCTTTATCCAAGAAATCATTGGGGATTCACAAAGATGATTGCAAAATATTTGAACGATCTTATTCTTGAGGAAAAATTTGCAACACTCACTCAAATTTAATTTCCCGTAGACAAAGTAAGAATGCTTAAGTTTTGAAAATTTCAAATTAGCCCAAAAGTAGCCCAACCTGGAAAAAGAAATAGGAAACTAATAAATCAAAAGAAAGGAAACAAAAAAGGAAAGTTCACAAAGATCTGGACCATTCCCAATAAAATGAACCTTCGTTGACTCCTAGCTGCTCCAATATGGTCGGAAAAATTTGCCTTTCCAATAAAGGTGCCAATTAGAAAAGCATAAAATATAGTTCAAACACCTCAAATATATAGACATAGATCAAAATGGATCCAAGTTTGGACAAATTTCACCGAAGGCACTCAAAAATCTCAGAAATGCCATGAAATGAGGTCATTGGAAGAATTCTTCAACATAGATTGATCAGTTCTATACCACAAAATAAAGTTAGTGAACAAAACTTTCTCCTATGTCGTCATCTTTATGCACTGTTATACTTTGATTTAATTCATCCATGACCTTCTCTGCAGGTTGAACCTCAAAGAGGCTAATATCACCGCATAAAGAGGACATACATGAGTTCCATCTCGGTATAAATAGTCTAATGCAATTACATCCACTCATGAAAGTGTGCGGGTACTGCCATCGCTTTTTTATATTTATTTGTCATCGATGTCTGGTTGTTCTAGTTTGTCTCAATTATGCTTGTGTATTGAAATGCTTGTATTGGATGTTTCTAATTCTAAGATTGGGTATTTGTGTTTTCTCTAGGTGTAATATTTCTTTCCCTTTTGGTGATAAATCTTGGAAATATGAATAAATGATATTTGATGTGCCTGCAAAAAGAAAAAAAATTGGTTATCTATATAATCTGCAGGAGTGTTGCATTCCCAAAGGATATGCTCCACTCTTGCATAAACATTAATTTTCAGACCATTAATTCCATTCAAAATCTTTTGGAGTATTAATGAGTCAGTCTCCAATATGACTGGCAAGCACTTTAGAATTGAAGTTACTCCCAACCAAAAAAACTTAGCATGTATCTAATTTCCTTCATCATTTATAATACAAGATGCCCCAAAACTAGGGCCACCAACTACTTTCATTGCACCATCTGAGTTAACTTGTAGGACCCCACCCTTATAATCTGGACAATCTCTGGTACACAATCTTACAATCAATAACTGGTGCATAATTCAGTAAAAAGAATGAACCATCAGAAGTAAAGTAGCAGGAATGTTTTGCAACCAAGAACGGCTAACAATAGCTAGATTATATAAATTTCTATTAACCTCCATAACCATACAATACAGTGACATATTACCTTCATGAGAAATTATTTTTCTCTTTTCCCAGATTAGCCAAGTGATAAATGACAGGACAACCTTGAAGAAAGGTCTAAGCTTTGACGAGCATTCCCTACTCCACAATTTACGTATGGTATCATTAAGCTACAAAAATTCCCCTGCACATAAGAAATAATTATTGTATTATGTGGAAGAAAATAGTTGTAAAGACTTGAATAAAGCCTTTAAATTTATTCAAATAAAACTTAAATGAAACTTACAATTTACAAATATTAGAGGAGTAACTAATCTAAGAAGCCACCTTCTTGGAAGAGTTCTGTTCCAACTAGTTCTCGTGTATAAACCTAATATTTGTATTTTCCAATAAAATTTATTTATAACTGTCATATCAATTCGACAGAAAAAACATCCTACAGAACTAGCAAAGATGCTTGAAACTCTAATGCCTCCATTCTGTTGTCACTATTATATCCAATTATTGATCAATCTAATTTAGCTTCTTATTAGGAGGTTAACTTTGGAAAATCATTATTTCGTCTCTCCACATAGAGTCAATATCTAAATAAAGCTGATATCTCCATGTTTTCTTGTGAAAAGGAATGTGTGTGATCTTCAACTAGAAATCTTACCGCGTTGAAAGCAGCCTCTAAAGCAACTAATAGAGCTTGAGTAGCTAGAAAATGACGAACCATTTTTCTAAGACTTGGAAGTACACTACAACGCTTCTCCACCATTCTAATATTTATAAGTTGTCATGCTTGTCTATAATTGATTCCAATCCCTGATTAAGATATTCTTCAAGATTATTATTGTTAGAAGAATCAAGACGAAGAAAACCTTTCATATAATTACAAATACTATCACTGTTGTTAGCATTAGAACTTTGAGAAGAATCTCCTTTATTATTTTCCATAATTTTATATTTATCATACAACTATTTGCCTTGCACTTTTATTGTAACATCTTGCAACAAGAAAGAACTAGAAGGAAGTTTAAAATCTGGAAATAGTTACTTTTGGAAAGAATGAGGAAATCTGGAAAAAAAATTAGTAAGTTAAAGTGAATTTTTGGTCAACTTCAAATGATTATAACTCCTAGATAAGGAGAGTTAGGTGTAGTTCCAGATATGGTTGGAAATCTCTTGGAATGATCTTTCCACCGCCGCCAAGTTTGCGCGATTCTGAGTTCGTATGAGTGAGTTATGCCATTTGGAAATTGGGCTGTTGGATTAAGGAAATGTCCAATCCAGAATTTTAAGGGGTATTTTAGTCTTTTCATTGCCCTATTATTTTAATCCATTTTTAGGAGTTTAATATTGGTCAAATCAGATTTTAGTCAATTTTAGAATTTGGGATTTCACACTAGGGCTAAGGAGAAAGGAGAAGAGAAAGAAGAAGGAGAAAAAAAGGGAAAATTCATCAAGATCGATCAAGAAAGTTGGTGTTTCGCCAAGGATTTACTTCTATGGGTCTCATAACGTTGGGATCATTCTCCCATGTGCCAAGCATATTAATTTCAGTTTGGATTCGAACTAAAAGAGTTTGAATATTGATGATCTTGATATCTATTCTTGAATTCATATATTGTTCTTGAATTTGACTGAGTTGGGAAGTTTCTCAATTCGTTACGTCGAATCATATAGTCGTTTCAAGTTAGGTTCTTAGCTACATTTGTTGGGTATCTGTATCTAAAAGTAATTTCAGAAAAAGAACTGAGATTGGGTAAATTGGGGTTGGAAAACGAAGAAGAAATTTCGTCGGACGAAATTAGAGGGTGGTCGCGCGTCGTTTGCCTAGTGCCTAGTTTTGAAAAATTATGCTCCGCGTCACGGAGCTGACATGAGGTTATCTGCCTCAAAAGACATTTTTGAAACCATTATTTAATTATGCATCCGTGTCGCGGACCCATCTTCAAATCTTGATTTTTGGTATTTTCTCATGTTTAGCTATCTAAAATCATTCCTAAACAACATGAGATCTTTCCAAACGCAAATCTTAATCCTTGAATCCATGAGATGAACCCTTTTCACAATAGACTAGTAGATCCACTTAGTAGTTCAGGTCCTATACCTGTGGCAAGGTATAGGTTGCGCTGGCAGCATGATGAAGATCCTTGTATCATCACAATAGCTCTTATGTGATGGTTGTCGGTTAGAGAAACTCCCACAGTAGTACTTTGTATTTTTATATAGATCAGTTTATTTGTATTTTGACATACATCTTATAGTTATTTGTATCTTTGCATACACACAGAGTTGACATCATGTTTTAAACAATTTTTCTTTTTATTGCACTTGTTTTAAACTGCTTTATATTGAAATTAGTTGAGTTATGTTGAGTTGAGTTGATCCAGGTAAGTTCTTCAGTTCCTTTCAAATTCTTTTCTAGCCTATGTTGTGTTTAGCATTCCAACTTGCATACTCGTACATTCAATGTACTGATGCCAGTTGGCCTGCATCGTATTATGATAACTAGGATCGGCATCTAGCGCATCGTTGATCCAGTAAGCAGTTCAGAGTCTGTTGGTAAGCCTCTTTGCATTCCGGAGGATCCCTTTTGTTTACTTTCAGTATTAGATAGTTCATTAGGATGTCATGGGCCTGTCCCGATGTCCATATCAGTTGTTTTAGAGGTTTCATAGATAGTCAGTCAGATGTTAGTTCATTCATCATCATTTTGTTATCAACTTATGTTTAGATTTGAGTTGCCATTTTGGCTAAGTTAAATGTTTATTTTCAAAATATTATGAGTTCAGTTTGAGGTAGTTAAGTTTTTTAGCATTTGAATTCCTTTATTATTGCATATAGTCTTCCACTGAGTAAGTAAGCTAGGCCAAGGGTTCGCTTGGGCCAGCAATGGTTCTCGAGTGCCAGTCCCGCCCAGGGTGTAGGCTCGAGGCGTGAAAAACTTGGTATCAGAGCACAGAGTTCAAGAGTCCTAGGGAGTCTATGAAGCCGTGTCTGTATAGTCCTAGTTATCAGTGTGAAGTGCGCCACATCTATAATTAGGAGGCTGCAACATTTAGGAATTCCTTCACTTCTTTCATATTCATTTCGTGCGTTAGAGTTTATCTCTAAAACGTTTCTTTTTAACTCGTTCTTATGCGTAACTGATTGTGAGCTGGGCTATGTTTGAGAATGCTTTCATGGGGCTTTTCTTTCCCCGTGAGCTAAGAGATGCCAAGAGATGGTTGCCGACATGAGGAGCAGGATGAGTATATTTGTTGTTGGGTTGCCTCGTCTGTCAGATAAGGAAAATAAGGTAGCCATATTTATAAGTGATATGGACATAGCAGGGCTGATGATCCATGTGCAATAAGTTGAAGAGGACAAGAAGAAGGATACATAAGAGTTTAAGAATAAGAGGTCTAAGGCATCAGGGAATGAATTCGGGCAGCAAAAGAATAATGCGAACTGGTCTTGTTTCCAACAAAAGAAGAAAGGACCTGCTCCATCATCTGCTAGTGCACCTGTACCAATGAACAAATGTGAGTACAATAGTCAGAATTCTCAGAACTTCAAAGCTAGACATGCACATTCGCAAGGTAGTAAGGCACAAGGGGGTACTAAGACTCCTGCATGTGCTAAGTGTGGTAGGAGCCACTCAGGGATGTGTCGTGATGACTTCACTTGTTGCTTCAAGTGTGGCCAGAACGGTCATTTTATAAGAGAGTGTCCTAAGAACAAGCAGAGTAATGGTAAAGAGGGCAATAGAGCCAAGTCTTCTTCAGTTGCTCCACCAGATAGAGCTGCATCTAGATGAGCTACTTCAAGGGCAGGCGGAGAAGAAAACCGTCTTTATGTTATCGCTAGTCACCGAGAGCAAGAGGATTCGCCAGATGTTGTCACCGGTATGACTCAAGTCATTGACTTTATTGTTTATGACTTGCTAGATCCAGGAGCGAGTTTATCTTTTGTAACTCCATATGTTGAGATGTACTTTGATGTTATTCCTGAGCAACTTAGCGAACCATTCAGTGTCTCTACGCCTGTTGGTGAGTCTATTCTAGCAGAGAGTCTATCGTGATTGTCCTATTTCCGTCAATCACAAGAGTAGCATAGCTGATTTAATTGAGTTAGACATGGTAGATTTTGATGTCATTCTTGGTATGGACTGTATTCATGCCTATTATGCCTCAGTTGATTGTAGAACTCGAGTAGTCAAGTTTCAGTTTCTAAATGAGCCAGTCTTAGAGTGGAAAAATAGTTCAGTAGTGCCTAAGGGTCATTTCATTTCGTACCTTAAGGAAAGGAAGTTAGTTTGTAAGGGGTGTGTCTATCACTTAGTCCGAGTTAATGACTCAAGTGTTGAGGTACCTCATATTCAGTCTGTTCCGATAGTAAAAGAGTTTCCAGATGATCTTCCCGGAGTCCCTCCTGAGAGAGAGATATATTTTGGTATGAATCTTCTTCCACATACTCGTCCTATATCTATTCCGCGATATAGAATGGCACCAGCAGAGTTGAAAGAGCAGTTAAAGGATCTTTTAGATAAGGGCTTTATACGACCAAGTGCCTTACCTTAGGGCGCTCCAGTCTTATTTGTGAGAAAGAAGGATGGTTCCATTAGGATGTGTATAGATTACCGTCAGTTGAACAAGGTTACCATCAAGAATAAGTATCATCTTCCAAGAATCGATGATCTTTTTTATCAGTGTGGTTCCTATTTCTCGAAAATTGACCTCAGATCAGGCTATCATCACTTAACAGTAAGGTAATGTGATATTCCAAAGACAGCTTTCAGAACCAGATATGGTCATTATGAGTTTTTGGTCATGTCCTTTGGTTTGACTAATGCACCAGCAGCGTTCATGGATCTTATCAATAGAGTCTTCAAACCTTATTTAGATATATTTGTTATTGTCTTCATTGATGACATACTAATCTATTCAAGGAATGAAGAAGATCATACTAGTCATCTCAGAATAGTTCTTCAGAATTTGAAAGATAAGGAGGTATATGCTAAATTCTGTAAGTGTGAATTTTGTCTTGAGCCTGTGGCATTCTTAGGCCATATTGTGTCTGGAGAGGGAATTAAACTTGATGCTCAGAAAATTGAGGCAGTGCAGAATTGGACTAACCCATATCTCCAACTGATATTAGGAGTTTCTTCGGTTTGGCTGGCTATTATAGAAGGTTTGTAGAGGGTTTTTCATCCATTTCGTCGCCTTTGATGAAGTTGACTCAAAAAATAATTTCAATGGTCTGAAGCTTGTGAGAAAAGCTTTCAAGAATTGAAGAAGCTGTTGATTATTGCCAGTTTTGACTTTATCGGAAGGTACTCAAGGTTATGTGGTGTATTGTGATGCTTCTAGAGTTGGTTTGGGTTGTGTATTAATACAGAATGGCAAGGGTATAGCTTATGCCTCCAGACAGTTGAAAGTTCATGAGAAGAATACCCAACCCATGACTTAGAGTTGGCTGCTGTGGTATTCGCTTTGAAGATATGGCGCCATTATTTGTATGGTGTTTATGTTGATATATTCACTGATCATAAGAGCCTTCAATATGTGTTCACTCAGAAAGAGCTTAATCTCAGACAAATGAGGTGTTTAGAGTTACTCAAGGATTATGACATGAGAAATAGTGGTGACAAATTGGGCTGAATCATCACTAGTGTCAGAAGTTAAAGAAAAACAAGACCAAGATCCCATTTTGCATGAGTTTAAGACAAATGTTCAAAACCAAAAAGTATTAGCTTTTGAAAAAGGGGGAGATGGTATATTGAAAAATCAAGGTAGATTGTGTGTACCTATGGTGGATGGACTCCAAGAGAGAATTATGGAGAAAGCTCATAGCTCCAAAAATATTCCATTCATCCGGGTTCCACAAAGATGTAACCTAACTTGAGAGAAGTTTATTGGTGGAATAGCATGAAGAAGGGCATTGCAGAATTTGTTGTTAAGTGTCCAAATTGCTAGCAAGTGAAAGTTGAGCACCAAAGGCTCGGTGGTTTGGCGCAGAATATAGAACCTCCAGAATGGAAGTGGGAGATGATTAATATAGATTTCATCACAGGCTTACCAAGGTCTCGCAGGCAACATGATTCTTTTTGGGTGATTATCAACAGAATGACAAAAGCTGCCCATTTTATGCCGGTAAAGACTACCCATTAAGCAAAAGATTATGTCAGGTTATATATTCAGGAGGTGGTAAGACTTCATGGAGTGCCAGTCTCCATTATTTCAGACAGAGGGGCATAATTTACTGCACAGTTTTGGAAATCTTTACAGAAAGGCTTGGGTTCAAAGGTGAACTTAAGTACTGTCTTTCATCCTCAGATGATGGGCAAGCAAAGCGCACTATTCAGGCATTTGAAGATATGTTGAGGGCTTGTGTGATTGATTTCAAAGGGAATTTGGATGATCACCTACCTCTCATTGAGTTTGCTTACAATAACAGTTATCACTCTAGCATCCAAATGGCTCCTTATGAAGCTCTTTATGGGAGAAGATTCAGATCTCCTATTGGATGGTTTGAAATTGATGAAGCAGGGTTGATAGAACCAGATTTAGTTCACTAAGCTATGGACAAGGTGAAAGTGATTCAAGGAAGGTTGAAAATGGCATAGAGTTGTCAAAAATCCTACACTGATGTTAGGAGAAGGGCGTTAGAGTTCGAAGTAGATGATTGGGTATTTTTGAAAGTTTCACCCATGAAAGGTGTAATGAGTTTTATTAAGAAGGGGAAGCTTAGTCCCCGGTATATTGGACCTTCTCACATAGCCAAGAGGAGTGGCAATGTAGCTTATGAGTTGGAGCTACCATAGTAATTAGCAACGGTTCATCTGGTATTTCACATCTCCATGTTGAAGAAGTGCATGGACAATCCTTCATCGATCATACCAAATGAAAACATTGAGATCAAGGATAGCTTATCCTATGAGCAAATTCCTATCCAGATTGAAGATCGCAAAGTTCGCAAGTTGAGAACAAAAGATGCAGCATCAGTCAAGATCTTTTAGAAGAACCAATTTGGTGAAGAAGCTACTTGGGAAGCTGAAGAGGGCATGAAGAAGAGATATCCACATCTCTTTGAATCCGGAGAAAATGCAGACCAAGGTACTAATTTTTCCTCTTAGTACTATCTAAATTATGAGTGAGCATGTTCCTTGTTTGAACTTGCTTTTGGGATGGTTGAACTTGATGTTACCACCCTTAGCCGATTAAGATTAATCTCATTCGAGGACGAATGTTCCTAAGGGGGAGATATTGTAACATCTCGGAACTAGAAAGAACTAGAAGGAAATTTAAAATATGGAAATAGTTACTTTTGGAAAGAATGAGGAAATCTGGAAATTTTTCAAGTTAAAGTGAGTTTTTGGTCAACTTCAAACGATCATAACTCCTAGATCAGGATGAGTTAGGTGTAGTTCCAGATATGGTTGGAAAGCTCTTGGAATGATCTTTCCAACGCCGACATGTTTGCGTGATTCCAAGTTCATATGATTGAGTTATGCCCTGTCGAAATTGGGTTGTTGGATTAAGAAAATGTCTAATCCGGAATTTTAAGAGGTATTTTAGTGTTTTCATTGCCCTATTATTTTAATCCATTTTTATGAATAATATGGTTCAAATTAGGTTTTATTCAGTTTTAGAATTTGGGATTTCATGCTAGGGCTAAGGAGGAAGGAGAAGAGAAAAGAAGAAGGAGAAAAAAAGGGCAAATTCATCAAGATCGATCAAGAAAGTTGGTGTTTCACCAAGGATTTACTTCTATCAGGTATGTGAAGCTCTCATAACTTTGGGATCGTTCTCCCACGTGCCAAGCATATTAATTTCAGTTTGGATTCGACATAAAAGATTTTGAATATTGATGTCCTTGATATCTATTCTTGAATTCATATATTGTTCTTGAATTTGACTTAGTTGGGAAATTTCTGAGTTCGTTACCTCACATCATAGAGTCGTTTCGAATTAGGTTCTTAGGTACATTTGTTGGGTATCTGTATCTAAAAGTAATTTGAGAAAAAGAACCGAGTTTGGGTGAATTGGGGTTAGAAAACAAAAAAGAAATTTCGTCGAACAAAATTAGGGGGTGGCCGCGCGTCGCGCGCCTATAGCCCAGTTTTGAAAAATTCTGCTCCGCGTCGCACAGCTGACACGAGGTGTTCTGCCTCGAAAGACGTTTTCAAGACCAAAATTTAATTATGCCTCCGCGTCGCGGACCCACCTTGAAATCTTGATTTTTGGTCTTTTCTCATGTTTAACTATCTAAAATCATTCGTAAACAATATGAGTCTTTCCAAACCCAAATCTTAATCCTTGAATCCATAATTCAATTTAAGGATCAGTTAATAGTCAAGTTAATATAAGTTCTTGAAGTTTCCAAGAGTCTTTCACAAATGTTTTAACTTTGTTTTAAGACTTATGTTTTGAGTTTTGTAAAGTTGAAGTTCTTTTATTCAAAGAAGTATATGGGGACTATGTATTCCCAAAGAGATTTAAAAATGTTTTCACATTTAAATAAGAATGGAAACTAAGATTTCCAAAGAGCCTACGGGCTAGTTTTCAGAAAAGAGTAATAGCTTTCTAAATGAAGTAAGAAGGGAAACTGAGATTTCCAAGATAGCCTTTAAGCAAAGTTTTTTAGCACTAAACTCAAATCACAGAAGAAGTATGTTATTTTAAAAACATAAGAGGTAGTACATTCTTCTTATTTTTCTTCACTTTCTACTAGTATGTTTCTTCCTATGTTTCTTATTATCCGTAGCTATGATACCATTTTTTGGGGGTGCGGAATTCATCAGTGCAGAATTGCTTTGTTTAATTTTATTTGACCTTTTGGTAGTGTGGTAGGTGAGGAATTCATGACATTTTTGGTAGGTGTACCATTTTTGGTAGGTGAGGATAGTGTGGTAGGTGAGAAATTCATCTTATGTTTGGCTAAAGATTTTATTATAATATTCTTTTGCTAAGTGTCTTAATCTTGATATCTCTTTAATATTATTTATGATATATTCTTTGGGGCTGCGGAATTGCTTTATTTCATTTTTTTTGACCTTTTGGTAGTGTGGTAGGTGAGAAATTCATGACATTTTTGGTAGGTGTACCATTTTTGGTAGGTGAGGAATTCATTTTATGTTTGGCTAAATATTTTATTATAATATTATTTTGCTAAGTGTCATAATCTTGATATCTCTTTAATATTATTTATGATATATTCTAGATATAACATATCTTGGGTTCTTAGATACATATATAAATTTTCCTTCATTAATTGTTCTAATAGTTTATATCTTCCATAGATTCCGTCCAATATTGTAAATATTTGTAGTTCATTTTAATTTGAATTTATTTCTAAATCATACCATTCTATTCTTTCGAGGTCTAAATCATGTAGGTCTATTTCATACCATTGTTGGTTTAATATATCCTCTGATTCGTTATCATTAAATATTTTTTCCCATATTATTCTTCTTAATTCAATTATTTCTATACCTTTAAGTATATATAAGATTA
>JAJOOR010004416.1:0-76689 GCA_036250505.1 Solanum acaule
TATATATATATATATATATATATATATATATATATATATATATGTATTCACGACATACGATTATACGAGCATACCATGCATATTTAAGTAGTAGGGGGATAAAGGTCAGCCATGGAGATTATTTGGATTTCAGTTTCAGGTGGTATCTCTATTACCCTTTTACAGTAAATGTTTATGATTTTACTTTTTGCTTTACATACCAACACATTTTTATTCGCACTGACGTCCTTTTACCTGGGGACGCTGCTTTTTGTTTTGTGCTAGCAGGTACAGGCAGGGACTCTAATCGACCCACCCGCTAGGATTCAGGTTCAACTGTGAGTTGGTAAGCTCCATCCTATCCTGGGGCTATCAGAGGATGTTTACTTTTGTTGTACAGTTTGGGTATAGTCGGGGCCTTCTCCTGACAGTGCTTATGTCACTCATAGAGGCTATTGTGGACACAATATTCTGGGTTTTCTTTTTGTATGTTTCAACCTCCAGCCAATAGTCTTGGCATGTATATATAGGTGTGTGTGTAAGTAGGTATGTTTTCGATCGTGTCCTCTTCGGCTAGATAATACATCTTTATTTTTTTTCGGTTTGTCTACCATTGTTTGTATGGTTATTCTCTTTCAGGTCATGACCTCTGGGTCCAGGCTTTACTTTTTAGAGGTTGTGCTGCCCAATCATTTTGTCTCACAAGTTTGGTTTAGCTAGTATGTTTCAGTGGGTAACTCGATGTATTAGGGTATCGAGTGCCAGTTACCCCCCCTATTTCAGGTCGTGACATTAGGTATCCCTATGTGATTGGTCCTCCAAATAGGGAATTTACTACGCACTTTGGTCCAGCTACGAGTGTATATTTTACTAACCCTTACCTTTACCTCAGATTAGACATCACATCAATGTATGACTTAGTTTTCACCCTCGCACTAATTGACATTAGACTATTAGATATCATCCACTAAATCTCTGTTATTTAATCTTTTTCTCATTCATTACTTCCTTGGTCCGGCAAGTAGGAACGAAGCGAGTTCTAACGTTCGCCACCGTTAAAAAGACTTCTAAACGAAAGGATTAACAATACATGCATAAAAATCATTCAAGAATCACGTTGTACATAAACTTACTTTAATAATTCATCATGGTTCCCACAACCCTAGTTATGAAATTTAGCTACTCCTTATCTCAAAAACACAATCAAAATTTATTAAAATAAATATGCTTGTGTTAATCATAAAAATTTAAGAACAATAACTAAGCTATCTTTTATTAATAACGAATACAAATAAATAATAAAGGAGAAGAAAGAATAAACCACAATTCTCGGACCTCCACGACAGCTCTTCCAAAGTTCCTAAGCTAAAAAAAAATTATATTGTGTATTGTTTCTTGGTTCTTGGCTCCTCCTAAAATAATTATTTCTATAGACTATTTATAGATATAGAAAACCCTAAATAAAATAATTGAGTCCAAATTAAATTAGGAATCCAAAACCAAAAGGAATTGGATTCCTTTTTTTCCGTCGTGTGAGCTGTCTGCGTAGAATAGTACTGCCTCAAATTATTTGTTTTATTGTGATGTATCAATTGGCCAGTGGCTTTAGAGATTGCCACGTGGCAATGAAATAACAACATCACTTTGGTTTCTTCACTTTGCGCTACAATTCTTGTATATTGAAATATTAATATAATATTTAATTTAATCTATTAAGCTGCCTGTTTTATTTCCTTTTTTAACCTTTCATTTTTAATTCGTTTTAACTTTAAATTACTTTATTTTTCCACCAATTCATCCTATAAATAAAATACACAATTTAGCATAATTCATAAAATTTATGCTCAAAAAGAGCAAATATAAATAATAAATGTGCGATAAATAATAATTAAAAATACATATGTTTAGCCTCACATCAAAGGTGAGGCCCATCTGGTGCGTTTTCAGTCTGTAAAGGTTCATGATATTCAACATCTTCCAACTCTTTGAACAAAGTCATCTCCTTTCCACTTTCATGTCCATGGACAGCTATAGGTAGTAGATCTCTCATCTGACTGGTTGCGTTGCTCCCACTTCTCTGTGATTTATTATCTATGCTCTTTGACTCTTCTTCTTCAACTTCTTTGTTATGTTGACTTTTTCTTGCTACCTTGCTCAAGTGAACAAAATGTGACTCCTCCAGCTCCCCTGTTTGCCCCTGTGCATAAATATATTTGCCTTCTTCCACTATATCTGGTAAAATGTCCTCTTTATTGCTTTGCCCTTCAGCTTTGTGTTCTATTGTGTTTATCGATTTTTCTGATTGAATTTCTTCTGATTTTGCAGGGATCTTCTCCCCTTGTTTATCAGCATCATTATATTCCCCTTCCTGGCTTCCCATATCTCCTTGTGTAATTTTTGTTTTCATTATGTCTATCTGTTTTTAAGCCTTATGTATAACATTTGTAGCAGTAAAGTGCTGAATATCTTCTATCATATGTTCTGCCATTATTGCATTGTGTGTACTACTCTCCTCATCTTGATGTTTATTTTTTTAGAACCTCAAACTTATTACGTGTGCAAACTCCTTCATCTTCTACCTTTCGATTATTCACTTCCTGTCTTGGGGTTATTTTATTTGTAGGAAGACACTTCTTAAACTACTCACCCACCTTTATTAGCTCTGCCTCTGGTTGTGAGTTCTCAACACTCTTTTCATTATCTTCATGCCCTACCTCCTGCTTGCGAGCCCCGAGTTCTGGATGCAGAACCCTAAACATTCTTGCTCTGTATGCCCTTGTAGCTTACACTGCTTACAATATTTTGGTACCATCGCATATTGAATCTGAATTTTCTCCACCCTAGAAGTTCTAGTCTCCACATTCACCACTTCCATCTCTATAACCTTGGGCAGATTAGCCAGCAAGTCTACCTGCACCTTGGCCCTAGCACAACTAGGTATAGTCTTCTTGATCATCGCCATGTCCAATTGTAAAGGTTTTCCTACTGCTGACGCTAATGAAAAAATGGATTCCTTAACAAAGAATGTTGGTTTAAAATCCAGAAAGGAAATCCAAGCCATCGCTTGAGTTGTTTCTTCCTCAATCTTAAACACAACATCAGTGTTTTAAAAGGCGGGGGCGTGAGGCGAGGTGTAAGTCCCGAGATACGGGGAGTAAGTCCCATGGATCTACGGGGCATAGTCTCATGTATATTCAATTTTATAGTTTTATTACTAATAAAATAAGCAAAAGTAAACCTTTCAATGATTTTACAAATAAATTTTTATAAATAACCTATAATATATAGAAATTATATTATGATTTTTATTTGAGATAAGTATTAATAATCAATAATGAAGAAAAAAGTATTATAATTACTATTTGAGAAATATCATTACATCAATAATAATAAAAATATGATTTAAAGCAAAAAAAGTTAAAAAATAAATTAAAAACGTCGGGGACTACGTTTTTACGCCCAGGACTTATTTTTTTTATGCTCGAGGCTTACACCTCAAATTTTAAAACTTGCGTCTTATGAATCTACATCTTTAATTTACGCTTCGAAGCATTTTTTGTACACCCCACCCGAGACTCGCCCCAAAAACGTTTTTGAAAACACTGATCAAAGGTCGCATCATATAAGAGTAAACATCCTTTGATAGTAAATAGTAATTACGTTTAGACATCATATTGATGAAATCTTCCTGCCTAGAGAATCTCATTAATATGTGCCTATTCCGTAATAAACCAATTTTACACTCCCCTTTCACGTTGCATTGCTTAGGAATTTGAGTGCGAAGCTCTTATATATCCGACCATCCATACGAAAATTTTCCAATTACGGCATATTGAAGATTCTCAACAATATACATTCTATGAACTTCTTTTTCCATCCATACCACTCGTGGGATTCCTTCATTATAACTGAGAATTTTTTATCAGAATAGGTTTCACTGATGGTGAGAGACTAGATGATCGATCATATCAACATATTTTATTGGTAAAACCTCCTTACCTTTCATCTCGTTAGGCAAGACAGTACTAGTTATAATCGAACTATTATTCCCGTGAGCTCTGGGATGCTTTAGAATAGGGAAAATCGTTTTGGATAAAAGAAAACACGCCGGATCAGCACTAGAAGAAGCCTGTCCGGCGGCCATGTTGGCCATTCCAGTGGGATTATTCAAGAGAGTTTAGGGTTTTAGTATGAGAGAGAATAGAGCGGTCATTCATGACTTACCATGAACTGGATCTCATCATTCTCCATTTTTAGTCTTTTGTGAAGAATATGATACAAGATATAACAAACCATTCAGGTTCCTAAAATTTTGGACAGAGCATGACAATTTTCAAGAGATTGTTAGACAGAATGGGTTTCCAATAATTTTGAGAATCCTTTTATTTCTTTTAAGAAGAATATCAAGAGGGTCATGTCTGCTTTGATCAAATGGAGCAAAGTTACATTTATTGATATTTTCAAGCAACTTATTATCAGAGAGGATATAGTTAGAATCAAAGAGAAGCTATTTGAAGAAGCCAAATCCCTTAAATAGATCAGTGTTACAAAGGCCCCAAGTTGAACTTAAAATATCTTCACTATGAGGAAATCTTTTGGCAACAAAAGGGTTGTTATGAATTGTTCAAAAATGGGGATAGAAATACAAAATTCTTTCACTATCTAGTAAATGGCAGAAGGAAGAGACACAATCTGAAGAGAATCCTAAATTCCCATATGATCTGGATAGAAGAAGAAGGGGATATAGCTATTGAAGACATTGATTACTATCATAAACAATTTACCCAAGAGAGGGATGCCACTTATTTCTCTTTATTGAGACATATTCCTAATTTGTTTGCTGATGAGAATGCATTATTATGTAAAGTTCTAGGGTTAGAGGAGGTAAATAAGGTTGTTTTTAGCTTGAATGGTGATAGTGCTAGTGGTCCTGATGGTTTGATAGAGATATTTTACCAATCTTGTTGGAAATGATGTATTAACAATGGTACAAGACTTTTTCCAAGGTAACTATTTGCCAAAGTCCATTACTCACACTAATCTAGTACTCTTACCTAAGAAAGAAAATCCTCAATCTTTATTGAATTTGTGACCTATTACTTTGAGTAATTTCATCAACAAGATCCTGTCCAGAATAACTCATGACAAACTATAAGTTGATTTCAAATAACCAATCTGGTTTTGTAAAAGGTAGAAACATCATTGAAAATTTTCTATTGACTCATGAGATTGTTAAAGATATCAGGAAGAGGGGTAAGCCTGCTAATGTTATCTTTAAACTCGATATGACTAAAGCTTATGACAGGTCTCTTGGTTTTTTCTAATGAAAGTTCTAAGGAAAATGGGGTTCTGTGATATAATTGTTGATTTTTGAGTTAATGGTCAATCCCAGGGCTTCTTTCATTCTACTAGAGGGGCAAACAAGGAGACCCCATTTCTCCTGCTCTATTTATTCTCTTAGTAGAGGCTTTATCTAGGGCTTTGAATGCCTTGTTTGATGATGTGTTGTTTGTTGGTTTTGGTCTACCAAAGTAGAGTGCAAAAATTAATCATCTTACGTATGTTGATGACACTACTATCTTTGCTTCTGCCGACAAATCTTCATTGAAGAACATTGCATCAATTTTTGCAGGATTATGAAGCTCAATCAGGTCAAAAAGTTAATCTAGAAAAATCTCATTCTTTATTCATTATAGTGTTGTTGCAGATTTGGAAAGAGTGGTAGAAGATTGCACAGGAATATCTATGGGTCATTTTCCTTTCAAATATCTTTGTTGTCCCATTACTCATGCTAGAATTAGGATGGAGCATTATGTAGATCTTATAAAAGGGTGAAAGATAAATTTCAAGCTTGGAAAGGCAATATGTTATCCTTTGTGGGTAAGAAAGTTTTATTTACTAGTGTATTGTAGAGCATTCCTATTCATGTACTATCTGCCATAGCCCCTGCCAAGTGTGCTTTGAAAGATCTTCATAGAATTTTTGCCAAATTATTGTGGAGTAAGAACAGTACTGGTAGGAGTAAGCATTGGGCTTCTTGGGATAAGGTCTGTTTACCAAATATTGAAGGGGGTTTGGGTTTTAGATAAGTGAGTGATGTTTCTCAAGCTATGTTTGCTAAACTTTGGTGGAAATTTAGAACTCAAAGGTCACTATGGGTAGACTTCACGTGGAATAAGTATTGCAAGAAGAAAATACCTACAATTGTGAAATGGAAAGGTGGTTCACAAGTGTGGAAGCATATGTTGGAGAACAAAGGCACTGTTGAACAAAACTTGTGGTGGGAACCTAAAAGAGTATCTTCTAGTGTTTGTTTTGATAATTAAACAAATATAGGTCATTTATATCTCCAACCTACTGAATTACAAGAGTGTCATTCATTGACTAATATTGTTATATTTTTGAAAGAAGATGGATGAGATTATAAACTTATGTAGAATGTTATGCCTAGTAATATTGTTGAGCACATTAGATTGACTATGGGAAACATCAGCTTTCTGAGGCAATAGATAAACGTTGGTGGACAAAATCAAGTGCTAAAAAGTTCACAGTTAAATTTGCATGGGAAGCTCTCGTAAGTAGGTCTATCCCTAATGATGATTTTACAAAGTTGTGGGTGAAGGACTTCCTTTTACAATCTCATTTTTTGGTTGGAGGGCCTAGACACATAGAGTTCCTGTGGCTGCTATCATGTCCTCATGGAACTCTAATATTTCACATCTATGTAAGTGTTGTAGCATCTCTATGAGGGAGACTGTCACATCCCAAAGCTACCCCCAGGATGCAGACACAGGACCTACGATCACGAGTGACCCCAAGCTAACCCTACTGGCATATCATAAGCATACTTAAAGATAAACTAAATCAATATATATTGTGCGGAAGATAATCATAAAATAATCTGAAATGAAGGGGAATACCCATACTAAATCTGAATATATTAATACTGAGAGTTTAACAACAACTAAAAAGTCAAACTCAACTACTAAAGCTGATTCTAACCTTGTCTGAAATATAACCTCTACTGACTAGAAATGTTGAGACATGCCCCAGCTAGATCTAGAAAATACTAAAAACTAAAGACTAAAAAGCAAAGGAAGATAATCATTTCAATCGTCCTTTAAGAATGAGGACTCACTACTGATGCTGCTGAACTGAAGATCGGAAACCGATCTATGCGTGATCTGGAAGTTGAGAACCTGAACCTACATCACGAGAAGATGTAGCGTAGAGTATGCATTAGTACTTGAAAGGTACTGAGCATGTAGGACAGAGTAAATTTGAACAATAAATATAACTGAACCAAATCATATATCTGAGCAATAATAAAAGATAAAGATGATACTAAACTGAGAATACTTAACATGAAATGAATGAATACAATGAAAAAGTTTATAACATGCTGAAACTGAATACTGAACTGTGACTGATAACATGGTCAATGCATTAGAATCTGAATGTAAGGGAGCTAATAATAACTGATATAAATCCACATGAGCTAAATGTGGAGTCCGATGTATACGCTCTATCGAGAGGACCCAATATACCCTACCAGAGGTATAGAGACATGACTGGCGTGATCACTAAAATGATGCCCACAGAGGGGACTTACAACCAACGGGGCACGTAGTTCTGGGACTTGAGGGTGACTGACCGTAGTTCACTCGATATTTAGCTACTCCTAATTGATTATGTAACTAACAATTTATGACTAATTTTCTGTAATACTGGATAGCTCAAAATACTGTCATGCTAATTGAAAATGTGACACTAATGTATTGATAATGAAACATTTAAATCTGAGGCATGTATATCTGTAATATCTGACCTAGCATGTGTATTTCATGAACTAAAAGAACTACATAGCTAGGGTTCTGAATTCATGAAGGAATCTACGCAAAACAATACTAAAATCATGGTAATGTGATAAGGAACATTAAAGTAACTGAATCATAATGATGTGCTGAAATTCTAGAAACCCTAGGTCTAGATAATATTAAGGGAATCAAGAATCTAACTGAATTATAGGGACCTAATGGGTGAAAGGAACCCACTAGTGAAATCCCACATACATGGTGAGGAAATTCACAGAGAAATCTTTTGATTTCGGGGTTGGAATTGATGAAAACTCGTTGCGTTCTTGAACTAGGGCTGCTTGACTTTCTCTTCTATTTTGCTCTAAGTTTGATGAATTTTTGGTGAATAATTGACTAGGTTAGGTTCTAATTAGATTACTAGGTTAAAACTAACCAAAAACCACGTAGTTTAGGGGTTAAACGATGTAGTTTAGGGGTCCAACGCATAAGGAAAAGACCAAACGACCCCTGACTTAAAATCTGTTGAAGCCGGCCACGGGCTGACTGATGATCCGTGGACTGACCCACGGTCCATCCTGTCAATCATGGATTGGCTTTAGAGGCTTGGTTCTGGGGCTTCAATCCACGGGCCAGGACCACAGGCCATGTTCTAACCTATGGTCCGTGAGTCCGGCCATGGGTCGACACTTAGGCAATTTCTAAGGCCATTTTCTGGGGAGGGCTTCTACGGGTGCCACCATGGCCCATTATCTGGACCACGACCCTTGAAGGGTCCCGTGGTCTGACGTGTAGGCCATGTCGTCTCTGCCTGTCGACCATGACTTGACAGCATGGTCTGTGAGGTGGTCCACGGCCCTTGAAGGGCCCGTGGTCCACCACCTCTAGACTAGTGTGAGTCCACAGATAGGTCAGCGGACCGTGGTCCCTTTAACGGTCTATGAACCCTATCGTGGTTCACCATCTGCTGCTGGTTTTCTGCTGAATTTTCTAAGTCTGAGTTCTGAGGTGTTACAATATCTCCCCCTTGGGAAAACTCATCCTCAAATGAAGTCTAAACTAGCTGGATAGGGAGTGACAGTGATGCAAACCCTGCCACTAATTTCTAGAACTGATTTCTGATTGAACTAAGTTCCAATAACATGCAAATACGCTGAAAATGCAAGTACAAATTGACGAAACATGATACTTAGACTGAAGCTACACATGAATGACTGAAAGCCTGAAGAGGAACTGTTACCTCAAGCTGGAATGGAATCGGAAGGAAAGAGATGAGGACACTTGACCTTCATGGCTGCTTCTGCTTCCCAAGTAGCTCACTCTACAGACTGACTCTTCCACGAAACCTTCACTGACATGACTTCTTTGTTTCTCAACCTTCGAACCTGACGATCAAGAATCTCAACTGGTACCTCTTCATAGGTGAGAATATTCTTCACAACCACACTTTTTAAAGGTACAATAGATGCTGGATCACCCTCACACTTCTTCAACAACAAATGTGAAAAATCGGAGGCACTGCTGCTAGTTCTGCTGGCAACTCTAAGTCATAAGCCACTTTACCAACTCTTTTCAAGATCTTGTAAGGGCCTACATATCTAGGACTGAGCTTCCTTTTCTTGCCAAATGTCATCACCCCTTCATAGGTGACACTTTTAGAAAAACCCAATCATCAACTTGGAACTCTAAGTGCCTTCTCCTTACATATGCATAGGACTTCTGGCGACTCTAGGCTATCTTAAGTCTATCTCTAATGAGCTATATGATTAACGTTATCAAGGACACTTAATCCAGTTCTAAGCGTCTACGATCGTTAGTCAGTATAATAACCCAACTAAATGAGTTGGGGTCAAATCCCACAGGGAGTGGTTTGTGTTTAAGATTCAAGAGTAAAGTACGAATATGCTCAAGTCAATCATAGGAAGAGACATTTACGAATAAAAATACAATTCAAATTAGGGATGACATGAATGCGAAATAACATGGAGGGTTTGATTGCAATTATCAACTACAACAGTAGCAAATCATACGAATTAACAGATATTGAGATAGGTTCTTAGGATGTGATTCGATTATAGGCTAATGTAGACAAATTGGTAATTGCAACTATTAGAAAATAGCTGTACATCAGTGAATAGGCTATATTATAGATGAGGTAAACTTTCTCTCGAACAATTTATCCCAAATCAAGTTGGTTTCTCTCGAACACCAACAAACAAGCAAAATAAGAATAGCCTACGCTGTAGTCCATTCACTCTCGAGCTAAATGTGTGGAAAAGGGTTTAGGATTCACTCTCTCAAGCAGAACCCATGACAACCCAATACCCACAGACCATCAATCGATAATCTTGGTTTCAAAACCTCTCTCTCGTGCAGGCCAAATATACGAAGGTAGAACTGCATTTGCAACTATAATCCTTTAATTTAAACCATAATTAATGATTGAAATCACTTCTAAATAACATTTAAACTAACAATTAGGAATACCCATAAGCTAAATCAACCCATAATCACATAATCACACCCTAAGAATTGAGATTTTAGCTAGACATCATAAAAAGATAAAATTGTTACCAAATTGTATTTCCATCAACTGGGTAAGATTAATTTCATCTTTACAAAGGTCCAAATTGAAGAATCTCAAAGACCCACTTCCAATTTCTCAAAATGGAAAACTTCAATTCTTCAAAGCTAAGGAAAACTTGTCTCAATACTCTGATTTCAAACTCAAAATTTTATCTAATGAATGTTCAAAAAAAATCCTCTTAAACTAGATGTTCAGAAACGTATTTATAGTCGTCAAAAGTATGTTGCGAATGACCATTCAGCGCAGTAAATCAGGCTCATCGATCAGCTCGGTGATCCGCCCTTTGGTCAGTTCCATCGCCTTTTTTGCTTTGCCCTTTAGCATCCTCAAGTTCTGTACCTTTGGGCAATCTAACTCTTCATCGCGGAATCACTCAGCGACTCGCCAACTGCTTCTTTTCCTCGCCAATTTGATTTTCTCTTTTAGAGCTTGGCATATGATATACCCTGAGTTTACGGTATTTTTAATACATTTCACTTAAGAGTTGTGTGTGTCTAGGGCCTTTTTGTATTGGTTTTTATGTGTTCTTATCATGTTTTGCAGGAATGATGTTTAGGCGCGGAAGTAAAGAGACAACTGAAAGAAATGCAGAACACGACATCTGCGGAGGTGATCTACAGACAGTAGGTCCATTGACGCTCCGTTGATGGTGACCGTAGATCAGCAGGCAAGGCATGGAAGACAACTCAGGGAAATCTGACCAAGTGTGGAACCACGATGGCCATTGACGGTCCGTAGATTGATCTACGGACCGTACTGCTGATCCGTAGAATGATACTGCGAGGGTGCCAGGTTCAAGATTCTAAGTGTGGAGCTACGGAGAGGGATTGACGGACCGTAGATCGATCTACGGTCCATACTGGAGTTTCGTCGTTTGCTTCAGAGAAGCTGATTTTTGGAAGCTGAAATATTTTCTATGTCCTGGCTGACGGAAGGGACTCACGGACCGTAGGTTCATTGACGGTCCGTGAGTCAGTCTCATGGAATGAAGACGCGTGCCTGAACAAACTTTCCTTATTTTGGTTCCCTGTTAATTTAGTACTTATTTTCTATAAATAGGGCATTTAAACCTCATTTTTTGGAGGTTAAATTTTATAACCTTTATTCTAGTTCTTGACTTGGGAGATTAACTTTCAACTTTAGCAATTCTTAATTTGCTAAGTTCGTTTTGAAGGTTTTGGCGTTGCAATTCAAGTTGAATTTCTGGGTTTATTATTCTTCATACGTAAGTTCATAATTCTTTCATCTAAAACAATGAATTATGTTCATATGATTATGGGTAACTAAACTCCACAACTAGGGTTGTGGGAACCATGAGCGATTAACAAAGTATGAATAATAACTAAGCAATTCTTGAATAGTGTTGTTGCATGCATTGATAATTCTTTCGTTTAGAAGTCTTTTTAACGAGTGCACGCGTTAGAACTCTTCTTGTTGCTACTTGCCGGACCAAGGAGGTAATCAACAAGAAAAGAATTATCAACATAGATTTAGTGTGATACTATCTAATAGACTAGTGTTGATTGGTGCGAAGTACTAACTAAGCCAAACATCGATGTGATGTCTAATATGAGGTAAAGGTAAGGGTTAGTAAGTTATACACACGTAGCCGGACCAAGGTGTGGGGTGAAATTCTCTAGATGTCGGACCAATGATTTAGAGATACCTAACTTATCACTTTGCATGTTGTACACTAGGAAATGATTGCTATTATTAGGATTACTGCGTTATGAGCTTGTGGGGAACACGTATACCCTAGTTAATTCTCTCATCTTGATAACAACTGAAATTGACTTTTGTTTACTGATTATTTATCAACTTCTTACAATTTGTTTCACGAACCCCCCCTTTTAATTACTTGTTTCTGGAAGTAATTTGACTAAACGGATATAATTGTTGGTTAAAGTGAAGTCTAAACCATTTTCCTCGTGGGATCGACTCCAACCTACAAGTTGGGTTCTTTACTTGATAACGATCGCTTATGCTTCTTTTGGAAGGTGTAATTTGAGCATATCAAATTTTGGCGCCGCTGCCGGGGAAATATGGCTTTTAGATTTATTCTAACTACATTATTGAACTTTAGTCAAATATTTCCTAATTTTAACTTTTTCCTTTTGATTTTGTCTCTCTCAGGTTCTGACTCTAGTGTATGCCAAGTACATGGAGCCAGGGTCAACCATTTACTCCTTATGATCCAGAGTTGAACCGAACTTTGCGAAGAATGAACAATCAAGGAATTCAAGTTAATCCTATCAGAGGCAATCTAGGTAATGAAGTTGAGTTGCAACCTCCGAGTGTAGTTGGTGGAAACAACCAGGTTCTAGCTGAAAATCAATTGGGAGATGCAGTAAGGGTGTATGGTCCACCAGGCCTACAACTGCATGAAAACTATAGGGGCAACGCCAATATTGCTGACTCTAATGGACCTCTTGTCCTACCCCCTTTGCCTCCGGGGCACACATTTGTAGTGACTAGTAGCTTGATGCAGATGCTTACCGCGAGGGGCTTGTTCTCGGGGTTGCCATTGGAGGACCCACATGCTCACGCTAAGGGTGGTTTGCAAAAGCTGTGTAGGTCGACCAGATTTGGATATGGATGTTATCGGATTGCGAGTGTTCCCTCTATCACTGACAGGCGATGCTGCTGTATGGTTCACTTAGCTCCCTTATAACTCAATCTATACATGGGACCAACTAAAGGATGTGTTCTTAGCAAGATATTATCCAGTATCCAAGAAGCTCAATCACAAAGATAAGGTCAATAATTTTGTGGCATTACCTGGAGAGTCTGTGTGTATCTACAGATTCACTGTGTTTATAAGAGGTGTTCCGAATCATCGTATTGATGATAAGTCGCTGAAGAAATATTTCTATCGAGGACATGATGACAACAATAGAGCAATGCTTGATACTATAGCTGGAGGATCATATGGTGAGTGCACATACACTCAGATTACAGAAAAACTGGAGAAGATCTCTCGCAACAATAAAGCATGGAGCACTAGGAGGTCGGATACCGAAAGAAACACTTTTGCCGTTCATACTACAAACAACCAGTCTACAGATGAGATTCGTGAGGAGATGGCTCAGATGAGGACCGAGTTAGGGTTAGTATTGAAGCATGTGAGCGGAAGTGCGGAAAAGGTAAATGCTGTGAATTACTTGACTAGAACTCCACCACCAGTTGAAGAGTGTTACTATGAAGAGGATGCTTATGCGGTGAATGATCAGACGGGGGGTTTCTGACCAAATGCCCAAGGATCCAACACGGATAATTGGCGCCAAAGTCAAGGAAACCAAGGTCGGAACTATGGAAATTACAACCGAGAGGGTCAATATGTCCGGGATGGGAACTTCAATCGCGACAACAACTACACCCAGAACAACTATGGCAACAAAAACAATCGGGTTGGACCTTATGTCCCCCATCAAAATCGAGAATCTGGTACTAGGGAAGCTGGAGGCAATATGACGCGTATTGAAGATATGATGTAGAAGATGATGAGAAGGTTTGATGCAATTGATGAGAATGTGAAGGAGATGAGAAACGACTTGTCTGGTATTGGTCAAAAAGTTGACGCCCATGCAGTGTCAATAAAGCATCTAGAGTATCAGATGACTCTGTCTACTACAGTGAACTCACATCAACATGGCACTCTTCCTAGCAACACCATCCAAAATCCAAAGAATGATGGTCATTGTATGTCAGTTACTACTCGAGAGGGTAAGCAAACCATTGATCCACCTATGCCGTCTGTGGTTGATGTTGAGATTAGAAAACAAGATGATGTGGTAGAGATTAGAGAAGAGTATGAGAATGCGACAGAGAAAGAAGAAGATATATCTCAGAAAGTGGTCCCTCTACCTAGACCTCCACCACCTTTTCCGCAGAGGTTAGTGAAGAAGACTGAAGATGGTAAATATCGCCGTTTTATTACTATGTTGAAGCAGCTTTCCATCAACGTTCCGTTGATAGAAGATTTGGAGCAAATGCTTGGGTATGCGAAGTTTATGAAAGATATAGTGACAAAGAAATGTCTGTGAGTTTTGAAAATGATGATATATTGCAGCATTGTAGCGCTATTACTACAAGGTCTCTTGTGTAGAAGAAGGAAGATCCCGGTGCTTTCATGATTCCATGTACTATAGGGTTGTTACATTTTGCTAAGGCATTGTGTGATCTTGGTGCCAGCATCAACCTCATGCCATTGTCTATTAATAAGAAGTTGGGTCTAGGAGATCCAAAGCCTACTATGATGCGGTTATTTATGGCCGATCAAACCGTGAAAAGGCCCATTGGTGTACTCCAAGATATGCTAGTGAAAGTGGAGTCATTAATCTTTCCGGCGGATTTTGTGATTCTTGACTGTGAGGTTGATTTTGAGGTTCCCATCATCCTTGGGAGACCATTCCTTGCCATAGGTTGTGCATTGGTTGATATGGAGAAGGGGCAGATGAAGTTCAGACTAAACAATGAAGAAACAACTTTCAATATTTGTAGGTCCATGAAGTAGAGTAGTGAGCTCCAAACGGTATCTGCTATAACTTACAGAGTTGAGAGTGGAATAGAGGTGTAAATTAAAGAGCGACTCGGTGTTGAGGCACTAGCAGCAGTGATGATGAATTTCGATAGTGATGGAATTGAAGAGTATGATGAGTTGGTAGCTGCACTCGATAGGTGCGAATATAAGTCAAAGCCAAAGAAGTATGAATTAGACATGAAGAATTGTGAGTCTCCACCATTTGTTGTGGAGACACCAAAATTGGAGCTTAAGGCTCTACCACCACATTTGAGGTATGTGTTCTTGGGTAGAGATAATACTTTGCCGGTCATTATTGCGGAAGATTTAAATGCGAGACAAGTAGAGTGCCTGGTGACTGTGTTAAAGAGGTTCAAGCGAGCTATTGGGTGGACTATTGCGGATATTATTGGGATTCCTCCCGGTATTTGTTCCCACAAAATCCAACTCATGCCAGATCACAAACCTAGTATTGAGCACCAAAGACGATTAAATCTGCCTATGCAAGAGGTAGTTAAAAAGGAGATCATCAAGTGGTTGGATGCTTGAGTTAACTATCCCATTGCAGATAGTAGTTGGGTATGTCCTGTTTAATCTATGACAAAGAAAGGTGGGATTACTATGGTTCCTCTGAGAGAAACAAGCTTGTTCCGATGCGGCCCGTGACTGGTTGGAGAGTCTGGATGGACTATCGGAAACTAAATGCTTGGACAGAAAAGGACCATTTCCCTATGCCATTCATGGATCAGATGTTGGATAGACTTGCTGGTAAGGGTTGGTACTGTTTTCTTGATGGTTATTCAGGCTATAATAAGATTTCTATAGCTTCGGAGGACCAAGAGAAGACCACCTTCACTTGCCCTTCTGGGACTTTCGCCTTCAAACGGATGCCCTTTGGGTTGTGCAATGCTCCAGAGACCTTCTAGCGTTGTATGATGTCGATATTTTCTGATATGGTTGAAGACACTATTGAAGTGTTCATGGATGATTTCTCTGTGGTAGGTGACTCTTTTGATCGATGTCTGGATCATCTGGCTGAGGTGTTTAAAAGATGTGAAGACTGCAATCTGGTGCTAAATTGGGAGAAGTGCCACTTTATGGTAAAAGAAGGGATAGTTCTGGGTCATCGGATTTCTGAGAAGGGCATTGAGGTAGATAAAGCGAAAGTTGAGGTAATAGAAAAACTTCCTCCACCTATCTCTGTAAAAGGTGTTAGGAGTTTTCTTAGGCATGCAGGTTTTTATAGGAGGTTCATCAAAGATTTCTCCAAAATCGCACATCCTTTGTGCAAACTGCTCGAAAAGGAGTACAAGTTTGATTTTGATGATGCTTATCTAAAAGCATTTGGAGAGTTAAAGGAGAAGTTGGTTACTGCACCTATCATTATTTCACCAGATTGGGGACAACCGTTTGAGGTAATGTGCAATGCAAGTGGAGTGGCGCTTGGTGTAGTATTGGGACAGAGGCGAGAGAAAATTCTCCATCCTATTTACTATGCTAGCAAAGCTCTAAATGTGGCCCAGAAGAATTGTACTGTGACTGAACAAGAGTTTCTTGCGGTGGTTTTCGCATTCGAAGGTCGTAGTGCATACCGACCAATCTGCATTGAGGTATTTGATGGTGAAGAAGGATGCAAAACCGAGGCTGATTAGATGGGTATTGTTGCTGTTAGAGTTTGATTTTGTGGTAAAAGATAGAAAGGGACGAAAACCAAGTTGCCGACCACTTGTCCAGATTAGAGGAAGAGGCTATGCTTAAGCTTGGTGATAAGGTTGAAATTAATGATACTTTCCCAGATGAACAGGTATTGGCTACTTCTCATGATTTGATTCCTTGGTTCGCAAACTTTGCTAATTATTTGGCAAGGGATTTGGTGTCCCCGGACTTGTCTTTTCACCAAAGGAAAAAATTTATGCATGATGTGAAGAAATTCTTTTGGGATGAGCCTTACTTGTATCGTAGTTGTGCTGATGGGATTATTCGTCGCTGTGTGACCGAGGTTAAGATGTTGAGTTTACTTGAAGCATGCCATTCATCGCCTGTTGGTGGAAATCATAGTGGTATTCGGACCGCGCATAAGATTTTGCAGTTTGGGTACTACTGGCCTACCATCCACCAAGATGCTCATGATTTCGCCAAGTCTTGTGATCGTTGCCAAAGAGAATGAGGGATTTCAAAGAGGCAAGAGCTTCCTATCAATCCTATATTGGTGATAGAGTTGTTTGATGTATGGGGCATTGATTTTATGGGTCCATTTGTGAGTTCATATGAGATGAAGTATATTCTGGTTGCGGTTGATTATGTATCGAAATGGGTGGAAGCAGTTGCGCTCCCCAACAATGAAGGTAAAAGTGTCACCGCATTTTTGAAAAAGAATATCTTCTCCAGATTTGGTACACTGAGGGCGATTATCAGTGATGGAGGTTCCCACTTTTGTAATAAGTTGTTCAAGGCGCTACTTGAGAAATATGGTGTCCGCCACAATGTAGCCACTCCTTACCATCCACAGACTAGTGGGCAAGTTGAAGTGTCCAATACAGAGATCAAACAGATTTTGGCAAATACTATGAATGCTAATAGAACGGATTGGTCAAGGAAGCTTGATGATGCTCTATGGGCCTATCGTACTGCATACAAGACTCCCATAGGTATGTCTCCTTACCAACTTGTATATGGGAAGTCTTGCCATTTACCGGTAGAGCTAGAGCATAACGCTTTCTGGTCGATGAAGAAGCTAAATTTGGACTGGGGCGCCGCATCTAATCAAAGAATGAATGACTTGAATATGCTTGATGAGTTCCGCCTAAAAGATTATGAATGTTCAGCCTTGTACAAAGAGAAGATGAAGAGGTATCATGATCACAGAATTGAAAAGCGAGAATTTGTTGTGGGTGATCTTGTTCTTCTATTCAACTCTAGGTTGCGCTTGTTTCCAGGCAAACTCAAATCCAAATGGACAGGACCATTTTTGCTCACAAAAGTGCTTCCCCATGGAGCGGTTGAGCTTGAGAACAGTGAAGGAACAAAGTTCATGGTTAACAGGCAAAAGATTAAGATCTATCTGGGAAACATAGAAAGTGTGCAAGAAGTTGTTGAGGCCTATCATCTTGATGAAGTCTGAGTAATCAAGAGGCCTGCATCGTGCCGCGACGTTAAATCAAGCGCTGCTTGGGACGCAACCTAAGATGTAAAATCTAGCCAACAATAGGTTGTGTTTACCGTTTAGTAGCTTTCTTTGTTTAGTTACTTCGCGTACTCATTTAGATAGTTGTTTTATTTGTGTTTTAGTGTTGGCTAGACATATCATATGGTCCGTGTCTAAAATGTGTCCAGAAAATGTAAAAAGAAAGTGCTATTGGTTGCTACATGTGCAGGGGTGAAAAGCAAAATCTATAGAAAAAGGTCGGGTGCAGCGGTCTACGGACCCATCGACGGTCCGTGGTTCATTCCACGGACCGTCAATAGTATCCGCAGATCCCAGGTAAGGTTTCTGAAATTTTAAGTGCAAGTTTGATCTACGATCCCCATCTACGGACCGTATATTGACCCACGGACCGTAGACAGGGTCTCGTGGGTCCTAAACTCTAAATGCTGCCTGACCCGACCCGAACCAATCCTATTTAAAATTCCCCAATTTTAAATCGTTCCCACCTCCCTCCATTTACCACCAAACCGTTTCTACACTTCCAACTTCCTTAAATCACTCTATAACTCCCCTTTATATCTTCCCTTTCCTCTCCAACTTCCACCAATCCAATAAATCCCCCAATCTCTCTCAAAATTTGTTCCAAAACTCCGGTGTTCGGGTTCGACGCAACTAGGTGATTAGTGCAGTCTTGCAAAGCTTAGTGTCATCACGTAATCACCCCACTCCTCGTTGCTTGTAAGGTAATAGACTTTCCCCTAACATTGAATTTCGATTCATAGATTGAATATAGAAAGTCGGGAGTGGGGTCTTGACCTTGGGTAATTAAGTGTATGTAATTACATGCTAAAATTTAGGTACTAAAACCCTTGGGACGATAGATTGTGATTGTATTGCCTTGATATTGTGTTAAACCTGTCTAAATGCTAGTATATATGTATGTTTTGACTTAGGGTTTCAAATCTTGTGTGAAATAATTATCAAATTGAGTAATTGGAATCGATAGAATTATGAACTAGCATGATTAAATGTTGGAATGCATGGCTAGACTAGGATATTGTTGAAAATGGTCAAAGATGTGGGCTTGAAAATAATGAATGTCTAAAATCTGGCACAGATCATGTCCACGAGACCCCGTCTACGAACCGTAGATCAGGTTCGTGGTTGGATGCATAATTTCACCAAGTGTGAAACCATGGAGGTGGACTACGGTCCGTAGATTTATCTACGAACCGTTCTGTACATCTGTGGTTTCCATCTGCGACCAATATTGTTGGTCCTCTAATCCACGGAAGGGTTCCATGGACCATAGATCAGTCTACAGACCGTAGGTCCCCACCGTGGACAACCACTGTAGCTACTATCTGAATTTTTTTGTTGGGTCTTTGTGATTATTCATTTTTAGTTCTAACATTATCTCGAGTGTGTTTTTAGTTAGTTGTGGCACTAATAACACCTCCATAGGTACTATGGCATCCAAGAAGCTAGTCACCTATACAAAATAGGGCAAGTCAAAATCTGTTGCCCCTAGCTTTAAGTTAATCGACGAAGATAACGATGTGGAGGCGGACCTAGCATACGTTTCTCCCAACACAAAGACCTCCCCTACTGCACCCCGAGTCACCAAAGGCACCCCCCAGAAGGTGATTCTTGATGTAGTCATTGTCTCCCAGTCTGATGAGGAGTACACACTAATCGGGTCACCAATTGGGGCTGCTACCAGTTCAGAGAATGGGTCTACATCCGGCTCCGAGTCTACCCATGCTTCAGGCTCTAAGTCTAGCCATTCTTCACGGTCCGAGTCTGCCTATGCTGCAGGGGCAATTGCTAAATCAACCACAGGTTCCGGCGAAAATGAAGAAACAACCTCGTCTGATGAGGCCACTAGTTCGCAATCAGTGCCAGTACCACGGAATGATAACCCTACTCCAGTGGCCGGTGAACCAAATAGCTGGTGTGTTGAGAGGTAGTGGCAGATCTATCGTGACACCAAGATGCTCAACAAGAAGGAAAAAATGGCCTGATTGATCACTGAAGAGCGCAGAGTCCTCACTGGGAGCTTGCATACCGTACCAGAGATACATCGGCTGTTCAACCTACACAAGTGCGACTGGATGGCCTAAGCACCTGGGATATACAACGAGGAGATTGTGCGGGATTTTTATGCTTCCTATGCTGCCATTCTCCGAGGGTCGATTTCCAAGCGGGTCAAGCCCACAAAACAGGATCCTCTCACTTCCACCATGGTCCGCGGGTGCCCGATAGACATTTCCCGGGTCACTATCAGCCGATTTCTATATGGTCCTATCACCGGTCACTCTTGGTCACTGAACACAGTAGAGTTTGATTACTGATGGGACATCGTGCGGGGATGTGCTTTCCAGAGAAATACTAAGCAGCGGGAGGCCGTTATACTTTGGTTGGCTAAATACATTATTGCAGATGGCGAGCGTGCAAAGTGGGTCACCGCACCACAATTGAGTATCCGAAAGGCCACATTATATTTTGTGGCCAAGTTCTTCTGGTTGTTGGTGCGTAACAGGGTGTCGCCTACATAAGATGACAACCAACTCACATGGGATAGAGCCGTCATGGTTGCAGCATTACTAGCAGGATTGGAGATTGACTTCTCCCACATGTTGCTGGCAGAGATTCACAAGAGGGCATTCAATACCTCCACTACTTACCCCTTTCCATGTTTTATTTTTCATTTATGCAGGGACTCTGGAGTACCGATCTGGCACTGTGATAGGTCGATCCACCCTACTGGACTTTGGATATCGGCGTCATTGGAGATGGGGCAAATGTAGCGGCACCTCACAGAGATCCCCAGGTTGAGGTACCTCCCTTGGACACAGATCTTACAGACACGGTGGAGCAGGCATAGGGCAGTGACCCCATTATATCAGACCACACCGATTCGGTCCCGGCCAACTCTTCTCAGGTAGCTAGTAGGGCTCCTAGCTCATCCAGGACCACACCACCGTCAGGAGCTTCCATTATCCCGATGGTCAGAGTACATAAATAGAGGATCAGATGGCCACGCTGCTGCACCATATCCAGCCGTGGATGCAAAAGTCCATAGCCGAGTCCGAGGCCAGAATGGAGCGAATGATGGAAAGCATGATGGACAGGAAGGTCCAGGCCGTTAATAAACGCCTCGAATCCTTTGAATTGAGAGTCCTCGAGCGATCTGTCCCGACCACAGATCTATCCTCTCTTCTGACCGAGTTAGCCGGCCTCCGGGTAGACGTTGATGCCATTCTTACTACCCCTGCAGTTGAGCCTCAGGCAGCACCTACTGCTTTGACTGATGATACGGTGTTGGATACTTTATTCAGTGGGACCGTCGAGGAGGAGCCCGAGCCTACACATGCCAAAGGCAAGAGACACCGTTCTAGCCGCACTGAGGAGGAAAAAGTCCAAAAGAGACAGCATAGGCAAGAGAAGGAGGCTAAGAAGGCTTCGATCTGAGATGAAGAGTTGCGCCAACAGAGGGTGCATGAGAGTGCTGCGGGGGCATCGAGTTCTGCCCTGGTTGTAGAGGTCCCGCTTGTTGAGAGGGACGATGTGAGAACTACTGAGGGTGCTATGTTGGCTGATGTGGGCACTACTGAGGGTGACCCAAATATTGTTCCGCGGGCTCTGGGAAACTGGACCCACCTGCTTGTTGATGAGTCTTCGGCGCTATGCGCCATATGTTTGCTTCACCTAATCCATTATCTTTTATTGTTTTGTATGCATTGAGGACAATCATATCTGTTTTTGTTGGGGGTGGGGTAAATGGATTATGAGTGATAGGGTAAAGTCTGAGTAACCCAATTCATAATCCTCTCTTGGGGTTTTCTTGCCTGTGTTCTTTTTCCTTAAGAGAATGTTTAATTTCTGTTGAACCGGCATGTGCTAGGATCATATGTGTAGAAGCATGAAAAAGAATGAAGCATGATGGCTTATAAAATAAAATGATACCCGTCCAAATTTTGTGATGTGTGCTAGAATTGGTAGGCTAAGATAAGTTGAATGTGTTGGCTCTGAGTATGACATGATAATGAATCAACTTGATGGCATGACTTAAGCTAAAACTTGAACTGGGTAATCTGATAATCTGATAATGAAACTATGTGCCAAGAGTATGTGAGAATCGTTGATTGTTCAAACAGTTTTATGCCAATCTGGAACTTGCCCAGTTAGTCCTGCTAAGACAATTTACTCTAGAGGCTAGGAAGTGATCATAGGCCCTTGTTCTGATAAGTTCACAAATTACCTAAAAGAAGAATCCAACCAAATTAAATAAATGCTCCCTTTGATCCAAATGCTTTTAGCCTAAATTAGACCATTTCTTTCTAAACCCCTAACTCACCTTCCCATAATCTACTATGTTGGCCCCAGTCCCTCCTTGGACATGTGCACCTCGACTTAGGCCAAAAACCTAAGTTCAGGGTGGCTAATGTAAAGGGAACCTTAATCTTGGCCCTGATCCAACATCGGGTATTGTGTACCTCAAGCAACGGAAAATCCATAAGTTGAGGGTGGCTATAAAGAGGAAACCGAAAGAAAAATGGGTATGAAAAGAGTTTGATGTTGAAAAAGAGAGGAAAGGATATGACTTGTCGAAATCTAAAGAAAAGAATAATGCGCAAGAAAAAGATGAAATTAAAAATAAAATAAAATAAAGAGCTACAAAGTCTAAAGTCACATCCATGGTTGAAGAAAATCAAGGGAAAGAAGGTAAAACGGTAGGATGTCAAAAATAGGGTAAAATGAGGTTGAAAGCCTAGTGTAATGTCAAAGAGGGTAGAAAGTCACCAAGAAATACCCAAATGTACCACACCTGACCCTGAGCCTACGTTACAAGCCAAGAAAGTCCTATAATGATCCTAGAATCTAGTTTGGAGAGTCTAAGCAGTGAAAATAAGGGCAAACCTATGGTATTGAGCATTAACTGTACTTGAAGTTACTTCTGAGTGTGAGTGTTGAATGAATCCTTATACTCAAATTCATATTCATTGTGTGAAAAAGGGATTTCGTTTGAAGTAAGGGCACTCGTTACATTATCAGAAAGTTGGTACCTTGGTGATAGTGAAACAGTGTATGTTGTGTGTTGGTTGGTCGATCTTTGTCATACTTTGACCCACATGAATTAGCTTGTCGAGTCTAAAAGAACTGATTTTGCACCAGAAAAGAGAGTTGGGATAGAGAGCCATGTGATTGCTTGCTTCTACACAAGTGTCGCTTAGAGTCTTAGTGTGTCGCTTGAGGACAAACAATGAATTTAAGTTGAGGGTGTTGATATACCGTGAGTTTACGGTATTTTTAATACATTTCACTTAAAAGTTGTGTGTGTCTAGGGTCTTTTTGTATTAATTTTTATATGTTTTTATCATGTTTTGCAGGAAAGATGTTTAGGCGCATAAGTGAAGAGACAACTGAAAGAAATGCAGAACACGACATCTACGGAGGTGATCTACGGACCGTAGGTCCATTGACGCTCCATAGATGGTGACCATAGATCAGTAGGCAAGGCATGGAAGACAACTCAGGGAACTCCGACCAAGTGTGGAACCACGGTGGCCATTGACGGTCCGTAGATTGATATACGGACCATACTACTGATCTATAGAATGATATTGCGAGGGTTCCAGTAGCTGATGTTTGAGGATTCTAAGTGTGGAGCTACAGAGAGGTATTGATGGACCGTAGATTGATCTACGGTCCGTACTGGAGTTCCGTCGTTTGCCTCAGAGAAGCTGAAATATTTTCTAAGTCCTGGCTGATGGAAGGGACTCACGGACCGTAGATCCATTGACGGTCCTGAGTCAGTCTCATGGAATGAAGACGCGTGCCTGAACAAACTTTCCTTATTTTGTTTCCCTATTAATTTAGGACTTATTTTCTATAAATAGGGCATGTAAACCTCATTTTTTGGGGGTTAGATTTTATAACCTTTATTCTAGTTCTTGACTTGGGGGATTAACTTTCAACTTTAGCAATTCTTAATTTCCTAAGTTTGTTTCGAAGGTTTTGGTGTTGCAATTCAAGTTGAATTTCTGGGTTTATTATTCTTCTTACGTAAGTTCATAATTCTTTCATCTAAAACAATGAATTGTGTTCATATGATTATGGGTAACTAAACTCCATAACTAGGGATGTGGGAACCATCAACGATTAACAAAGTATGAATAGTAGCTAAGTAATTCTTGAATAATGTTATTGCATGCATTGATAATTCTTTCGTTTAGAAGTCTTTTTAACGAGTGCACACGTTAGAACTCGCCTTGTTGCTACTTGTCGGACCAAGGTGTTAATCAACAAGAAAAGAATTATCAACATAGATTTAGTGTGATACTATCTAATAGGCTAGTGTCGATTGGTGCGAAGTAATAATTAAGCCAAACATCAATGTGATGTCTAATATGAGGTAAAGGTAAGAGGTAGTAGGTTATACACACGTAGCTGGACCAAGGTATGGAGTGCAATTCTCTAGATGCCGGACCAATGATTTAGAGATACCTAACTTATCACTTTGCATGTAGTACACTAGGAAATGATTGCTATTACTAGGATTACTGCGCTATGAGCTTGTGGGGTACACGTATACCCTAGTTTATTCTCTCATCTTGATAACAATAGAAATTGACTTTTGTTTACTAATTACTTACTGACTTCTTACAATTTGTTTCACGAACCCCCCCCCCCCCCTTTTTAATTACTTGTTTCTGGAAGTTATTTGACTAAACGGATATAATTATAGGTTAAAGTGAAGTTTAAACCATTTTCCTCGTGGGATCGACCCCAACCTACAAGTTGGGTTATTTACTTGATGACGATCGCTTATGCTTCTTTAGAGAGGTGTAATTTGAGCGTATCAGCACACTAGAACTTTAGGCGAGATGGTGGCCATTTGGCAACTCGCCAAAGGGACTTGGCAATCACCAGTCCTCTATTTGTTCCTTCTTTCAGCTCACTTCGTTCCTTTTTGCAAGTTAGTATCCATGCTTTGTTCCTCAATCCAAATACCTGGAAATCAAGGATTTTACATAAGTTATTGGCACAAAAGAGGCATTTGAGGACACTAAATCTATCCAAATAAAATCCTAAATGAGTCCAAATCGTGGACTCATCACTGCACTTTCTCCATGGCATCATGAGCTCAATCTGGCCCTATAAAGGCTGCTTCACCTACTTCAAACCAACCAACTAGAGATTTACATCTACGCCCATATAATGCATTATAAGGAGCCATTTGAATGCTGGAATAGTAATTATTATTGTAGGCGAACTCTATAAGAGGAAGGTGATCATCCCAACTACCCTTGAAATTGATCACGCAAGCTCTCAACATGTCCTCTAAGGTCTGAATGGTACATTCTGCCTGACCATTCGTCTGTGGATGAAATGTTGTGCTAAGATTAACTTGAGTACCAAGACCTTTCTAAAATGACTTCCAAAAGTGACAGGTAAACTGAGAACCTATCTGATATGATAGACAAAGGAACCCTATGCAACCTAACTATCTCATTAATGTAAAGCTTGGCGTAGTCCTCCACCGAATTGGTAGTCTTAATAGCCAAAAAGTGTGCAAACTTAGTAACTCTGTCAACTATCACCCAAATGGAGTCGTGATGTCTGCGAGTACTAGGTAAACCTATAATGAAGTCCATGTTGATCACTTCCCACTTTCAAGTAGGAATGTTAATTTCTTGAGTCATACCTCATAGTTTTTGATATTCTACCTTCACTTGCTGGCAATTAGGGCACTTAGCCACAAAATCTGCTCTATCCATTTTCATGCCATTCCACCAAAAGACTTCCCATAGATCACGGTACATCTTAGTGGCGCGTGGATGAATAGAATATCTGGAGTTATGGGCTTCTGCAAGAATCTGCTGTCTCAATTCACCCACCTTAGGAACACATAATCGACCTTGATAGCAAATCACACCATCTCCCCCTTGGGAGAAAACCTCAATTCTCTGCTGATGGACTGCACCCTTTAGTTGAACCAATATCAGATCACTTTCGTGATTTTCCTTAACCTCCGCTACCAATGAAGATTCTGCCCAATTCTGAACTGTTACACCACCATCTTATATGCTCATAAGGCAAACTCACAAGCGAGCAAGCCTGTGAACATCTTTTGCTAGTTCCTTTCTTTCTTCCTCAACATGTGCTACGCTACCCATATATAGTCTACTAAGATCATCTGCTACTACATTGGCCTTACCAGGATTGTAATGCACACTCATATCATAATCCATGAGGAACTCAAGCTATCTCCTCTGGCAAAGATTCAACTCTTTCTGGTTGAACAAATACTGAAGACTCTTATGGTCTGTGAACACATCTACGTGAACACCATACATGTAATGTCTCCAAATCTTAAGTGCAAACACCACTGCTGCAAGCTCGAGGTCATAAGGTGGATAGTTCTTCTCATGCACCTTAAGTTGTCTAGAAGAATAAGCTATAACCTTACCTCGCTGCATTAACACACAACCTAGGCCGAATCTGGATGCATCACAATAGATCACATAACCATCTGAACCCTCTGGTAGAGTCAAAACCGGAGCTGTAGTCAACCTAGTTTTTAGTTCTACGAAGCTTTTCTCATAATCATCGAACGACCGAAACTTAACCTTATTAACTTAGTCAATAGAGAGGCTATGGATGAAAATCCTTCCACGAATCTTCTATAATAACCAGCCAAACCCAAGAAACTTTTGATATCTGTAGGAGAGATAGGTTTAGGCCATTGTTTCACTACTTCTATTTTCTGAGAATCCACTCAGATCCCTTTGCTAGACACAATATGACCAAGGAAAGCAACAAAAACTCACATTTGCTAAACTTAGCGAATAACTGGTGATCTTTGAGAGTTTACAGGACAACCCTAAAATGATTCACATGTTCTTCCTCATTCCTAGAGTAAATGAGGTTATCGTCAATAAAGACGATAATGAACAAGTCCAATTACTACTTGAACACTCTGTTCATCAAATCCATGAAACTGTAGGAGGATTGGTTAGTCCAAATGACATAACTACAAATTCATAATGACCATACTGAGTTCTGAAGGCTATTTTTGAGATGTCAATATCTCTGACTCTGTGCTGATGATAATCGGATGTGAGGTCTATCTTTGAGAAATGACTAGCACCCTGAAGTTGGTCGAACAAGTCATCAATCCTGGGGATACGGTACTTATTCTTGATTGTGACCTTGATCAACTGCCTATTGTCAACACACATTCTGAGAGAAACATCTTTCTTCTTTACAAACAACACTGGTGCACCCCATGGGGAAATACTAGGTCTTATGAAGCCCTTATCTAAGTCTTTCAACTGCTTTTTCAATTCCTTAAGCTCAACAGGAGCCATTCTATAAGGAGGAATAGAAATAGGGTGGGTGTCTGGAAGGAAATCAATTTCAAAGTCGATTTTCCTTTCGGGAGAAATTCCTGGGAGATCTTCTGGAAACACTTTTGGGAACTCATGAACTACTCGAACTGACTCAAGAGTTGGGGTTTCGGAGCTTGAATCCTTAACCTAAACTAGATGATAGAGATAACCCTTAGAAGTCATCTTTCTGTCCTTAAGGTAAGAAATGAATCAACAAATAGGCGCTAAGCTACTACCCTTCCATTCTAAGATTGGTTCATTTGGAAACTAAAAACGAATGATCCTAGTTCTACAATAGACTGAGGCATAACATGAATGTAACCAATCCATGCCTAGAAGGATATCAAAATCTACCATTTCTAATTCTACAAGATCTGTTGAGGTGCATTTCAGGGAGACTGTGATATGTATACCCGTTGAGCTATAACTGGGTCACCGACTGGAGTAGAGACTGAGAAGGGTTCTGAGAGAGTTTCTGGACTAGCATTCAACTTGACTTCTATATAAGGAATTACAAAAGAAATAGTAGCCCCTGGGTCTAACAAAGCATAAACATCTAAGTCAAAGACTCGTAACGTACTAGTGACTACATCAGGAGAATCTTCCTGATCCTGGCAAGCTTGGAGAGCATACAACTTGTTTTGGCACTATCCGCCACCTATACAAGATGAGTTACCCTATTGAGTCAGGTTACCTACTGGTGCTGCTGAAGTTGTAGACTGAGCCCTGCCATTATTGCCCCCTTGAACCTATTTAGCAGAAGGACAATCTCTCAACCTGTGACCAGACTGACCACACCTAAATAATCCTTCCTTTTCTGCAAGACACTCGCCCTGATGGTTCTTACCACACTTTGGGCAAGTTGGGTAGGTTCTAGTGCCTGAAATACTGCCTTGAGACTTAGAGCCTGATGCCCTACCTTTTTGATCATTTCGGAACTTGGAGGATGGAACACTAGCTGATGAAGGTGCTGGAGCTGATGACATATGCTGAAACTGCGAGCGATTTCCATCACCCAATTTCTATTGAGAATACTTATAGTTGCCTGTTCTAGCCTTTTTGTTATTCTTAGCATGTTCCCTAAGCTTATCTCCCTCAACCTGCTGATCATGAGTCATGAGCCTATAGATATTCATATTTTCCAGTAACATAGCATTCCTACACTCTGTTTTCACTAAGTATGATACCCCATACATAAACTTGTTCATTTGAGCCCTGGAATCGGCAACCATGTGAGAAGCATACCTGGAGAGTTGGGTGTACTTGAGTCCACTTGGACTGTCATACTACCTTGCCTCAAATTCATACATTCTTGTGCTTTTGCCTCCCTCAACTCTCTTGGGAAGAACCTGTCTAGAAAAGTCTCACTAAAGCATTCCCAAGTGATAGGAGTTGCATCTGTACCCCAGTTCTCTTTCCATTGAGTATACCAGATGTGAGCTACATCTTTTAGTTGATAGGATGCCAACTCTACCCTATTATTACCAGTCACTTGCATCACTCCAAAGATCTTCTTGACCCCATCTATGAAGTTTTGAGGATCATCACCAATCTGTGATCCTAAGAACTTAGGCGGATTCATCCTAACAAAATCACGAACCCTAGATGCCACTGATCCACCACTAGCATTTGCAGGAACTAGAGCCTGCTGGTTGTTCTGGTCACACTCTGAGCCAAAAGTTGGATAGCGTTCTGAAATTCAACAATCGAAACATCCTGATCTGGGATTGAAAATGCTGCGTTAGCAGTGCGGGCATTCATATTCCTTTCGTAAGCTTTACGAGGAGGGATGATTTGAAAGCGCATAACGTCGAGTTAGAAACGAGAAATTAGATCATACCTTAGGCACGATAAGAGTAACAAGAAAATGAAGTTTTCCTAAAACACTTTGCAGCCTCCTTCTCATAAAATGATGTGCACTTCACACCCATGAAACAAACTCTACTTAGTTCAGCTTTTCAGACATCCTTGGACTCTTAAACCTAATGCTTTGATACCAAGTTTGTCACGCCCCGAAGCTACCCCCAGGACGCGGACACGGGACCTAGGATCACGAGTGACCCCAAGCTAACCCTGCTGGCATATCATAAGCATACTTGAAGATAAACTAAATCAATAAATACTGTGCCAAAGCTAATCATAAAATAATCTGAAATAAGGGGGAATACCCATACTAAATCTGAATATATAATAATACTGAGAGTTTAACAATAACTGAAAAGTCAAACTCAAATACTAAATTTGATTCTAACTATGTTTGAAATAAAGCCTCTACTGACTAGAAATGCTGGGAAATGCCCTATCTAGATCTAGCAAATATTGAAAATTAAAGACTAAAAACCATAGGAAGATAATCATGTCAATCGTCCTCGAAGAATGAGGACTCACCACTGATGCTGCTGCTGAACTGAAGATCGAGAATTGATCTATATGTGATCTTGAAGCTGAGAACCTGAACCTACATCACGAGAAGATGTAGCGCAGAGTATGCGTCAATACTTGAAAGGTACTGAGCATGCATGATAGAGTAAAGCTGAACAATAAACATAATTGAACCAAAGCCTATATCTGAGCAATGATAATAGATAAGCATGATACTAAATTGAGAATACTGAACATGAGATAATTGAATGTAATGACCAAGTTTATAGCATGCTGAAACTGAATACTAAACTGTGATTGATAACATGGTCAATTCAATAGAATCTGACTGTAAGGGAGCTAATAATAATTGACATAAAACCACATGAGCTAAATATGGAGTCCGATGTATCCGCCCCATCGAGGGGACCCAATATACCCGGCCAGAGGTATAGAGACATGACTGGCATTATCACTAAATGATGCCTACAGAGGGGACTTACAACCTATGGGGCACGTGTTTCTGGGACTTGAGGGTGACTGACCCTAGTCCACTCAATATTTTGCTACTCCCAATTGATTATGCAATTAACTATTTATGACTGAATTTATGTAATACTGGATAGCTCAAAATACTGACGTGCTAATTGAAAATGCGACATTAATGTACTGCTAATGAAACATTTAAATATGAGGAATGTATATTTGTAATATCTGACCTATCATGTGCAATTCATGAACTAAAAGAACTACATAGCTAGGGTTCTGAATTCATGAAAGTATCTACGCAAAACAATACTAAAATCATGGTAATCTGATTAGGAACACTAAAGTAACTGATTCATAATGATCTGCTGAAATTCTAGAAACCCTAGGTCTAGATAATATTAAGGGAATCAAGAATCTAACTGAATTCTAGGGACCTAATGGGTGAAAGGAACCCACTAGTGAAATCCCGTATACCTAGTGATGAAATTCACGGAGAAATCTTTCGATTTTGGTGCTGGACTGATGAAAACTTGCTGCATTCTTGAACTAGGGCTGCTCGACTTTCTCTTTTATTTTGCTCTAAGTTTGATGAATTTTTTGTGAATAATTGATTAGGTTAGGTTCTAATTAGTTTACTAGGCTAAAACTGACAAAAAACATGTAGTTTAGGGGTTAAACGACGTTGTTTAGGGGTCCACCGCATAAGGAAGAGATCAAACGACCCCTGACTTAAAATCTTCAGAAGCCAAACATGGGCTGACTGATAGTCAATGGACTGACCCACGATCCATCCTGTCAACCGTGGATTGGCTTCAGAGGTTTGGTTCTAGGGCTTCGATCCATAGGCCAGGACCACCGGGCCGTGGTTTGACCTATGGTCCATGAGTCCAGTCGTGGATCGACACTTAGGCAATTTCTAAAGCCATTTACTGGGGAGGACTTCTATGGGCGCCACCACGGCTCGTCGTCTGGACCACTGCCGCGAAGGGTCCCATGGTAGGTCTGGGCCATATAGTCTCTGCCTGTCGACCACAACTTGCCATCACGGTCTGTGAGGTGGTCCACGACCCGTGAAGGGTCCGGTGGTTCACCACCTCTGGACTAGTGTGAGTCCACGTACAAGTCAACGGACAGTGAACCTTGTTATGGTTCACCTGCTGCTGCTGGTTTTTGCTAAATTTTCTAAGTCTGAGTTCCGAGGTATTACAGAGAGAATTGAGCTTTTATTTTTAACAGGTGAAATGACATCCATTTGGAGTCACTATGCTAGGACTGCTGGTATACTAGGTCCTTGGGTACAAGTCAAGCAAACTGTGAAAAAATGGTGAGATATTGAAGGCAATGTCAGATTGAGAATGATTTATCAAGAAATTCCTAATATTATTGTTTGGTCTATTTGGAAGAGGAGAAATACTGTACTTTATGGTGGTTCATATTCTAAAAATAAGGTTATATGAGATATTAATGCTACCATTCACAAGTTTCTTAGGTTATAATTCAATTATTTAAACTTTCCTAATACTTGTACATTGATGGTAGTTGCACAGGAAAATATCAGACCTGTTCATTATAGCAGAGTAGTTAGTTAGATTGCTCCTCCTATTGGTTGCTTGAAATGTAATACTGATGGTGCTTCAAGAGGAAACCCAGGTTCCAATTCTGTTGCCTTTTGTTTGAGGAACCATGAAGGAATTTTAGTGGGAGCTTAAGGTTTCCAGATTGCAGATTCAACTAATCTGGTGGCTAAAGCTAGGGCTATAAGAGAATTCTCCAATACTACTTAGACAAGCAGCTTGCCATCATTATTGTGGAAACTGATTCCTTCGCAATGGTGAAAATTGAAAATTATTAATGGTGTTTGGGAGATTCCATGGAGTGTTTCAATGGAGGTTAATTCCATAATAAAGATCAGAAGTATCATTAAAGTAAGAGGACAACACTCCTAAAGGGAGGGAAAGACTCTTGCTGATTTCTTGGCTAACCTAGTTTTTAGTTTTGCAGGTACTTTTCAATTCAACTTATTTCAGGAAGTTCCAAGTGTAGGAAAGAAAATAATTGTTCTTGATAAATGATGTGCCCCTATAATGAGAATTAGATAGACTTTTCAACAACCAAACCTTTTAATAGTCAGAATTTCAAGTATTCAACAATGAGATACAAGTGAGAGCTTTTTGAGGTGTTCAATTGGTACTAAACCAAGACTTAATAGTTCAAATAGTATGTCACTAAAATCAAGCTTGTCTGGTTTCAGTCACAATGTCTTTCTCTTTAAACAGTGGTTGAATTAATCTTCAGTTGAAGTACTTATGCTTTTAATGGTGGAATTAATACCTTTGGGATTCAACCCATTGAAGATATGTATGAATATTGAGGGGTCATTTGGTTGGGAACTAGTTATCCCAGGATAAATTATCCTGGGGTTAGTTATCCTCGGATAACTTATCCCACCCTGTATATGAGATAACTTATCTCATCACTATGGTGTAAATGGTGGGATAAGTTATCCCAAACATGTCAACCAAACAAGACACCAAACATTTATCCCAGGACTATTTTTTTTCCCAAGATTATATATTATTATCCCTCACACCAAACAACCCCTGAATGTTTTAGAATGAGGTTCAGTTGGTTACCTCATCATAATGGAATTGGCTCAGATGCGCCAAATGACTTTTTTGATTTGCAAAACATTTACTGTGAGTTGAAAGGTACTAATGTTAGTACTTAATTAGTGATTTCTTTTTCCTAAGCCTAAAGCTCGGATGGTAAGAGTTTATCCCATCATTTTCTAAATAGGGGAAGGAAATAGAATTTAAAGGTATCTAGTATGAGATTACTTAGTTGGTGGGAGGCAGACTTATTCTTTCACAAAATCGAATGTCCAATCTTTTGTCGTTCCTCTATAGCTAAATCAAGGTTGAAAGTTGCAAAGTTAGAAAGATTAAAAGTTAAGGGTTTTGTTGGATCTGTGATGCAATTCATATATTTTCTCACATGGGGTTACTTGAATGATTGTATCGGTTGATAGCAAAGATCTGCAACAGTTGTTACCTTAGTAATTGAAGGGTTTCATGAATAGAGGAACGTCTACTTCCTCTTCCTCAAAGAGAAGTTGATTGGAGCTCCATCCATAGCTAGACACTGCATCACTTCCCATTTTTCTTGATTGTGTTTGTGTTGGTTAAGTTATTATCATCCACTTAATTTCCATTTTGTCTCTGCTGTACCTATCTCCAGATTTGGATCAGGCCACTGTTGGGCCTGATCATGTATACTGATTTGTATAAATTTTAGGAATCACATAGTTTTAATATGAAATTACAATCTATCCCTATTTAGTTTGTAATTACATTAATTCCTAAAAAGTAAAACAAACGGATACATAATATGTAGCTCGGATACATAAAAAACTAGCTTGGATACATTATAAAATAAATCGGATACATAATATGTAGCTCAGGTACATTAAAAACTAGCTCGGAAACATAAAAAACTAGCTAGGATATATTATAAAATAATTTAGAATTAGAAGAGAAATAAGGGATTTTAGAAATAGAAGGGAATGTTAGAAATAAGAGAAATATAAGATGTGTATTTCAGTAATTTTTCCTACTGATTTTTTGTTTATAATATGGGACTTGTTCCTACTCTTTAATATTTTTAAAAAAGGTGTATCAGATACATTATTTGCAAAAACAAAACGATATATTTTTGAATAGTATGTCTGATAGAAGATATAATACACCAGATACACAAAATTTTATCTTTTAATAGTGTGAACAATTTTTTTATCAAATACAACTGGCACAAAGTTAAACAACTTTTATATGGAAAAACTATCTAACTAGACATACATCCCTACCATATATACTAAATTTACCAGTACTTTTAAACAACTACATATATTAACATTTTAAATATTTTATATCATATATTTTACAAGATATAATTAGATACACAAATATACAAATACATTAAAACTATGATTGATTAATTATCTTTACATTTAAACACCATAATTAATGGTCCAATTACATTTAATAATTTTTCTCTCTCATCAACCATTTTCCTCTGTCAATCCCCTACTCCAACAATATCTTTAATCCCTCACGTCCTCCACCATTTCTCTCCCTTCATTCATCCTCTTAATATCAAAACTTATTCTTGCTCATCTTCCAGTGAAACTATTATGTAAAAGAGGCTAAACTTTTTCTTTGTTATTCCAGAGAAATGATGGCGAAATTAAGTCTCTGAAAGGGAAATACCCGGCTACCACCAGAGGTTAACAAGGTACTATACGTTTGAAGCCTTTTGTTCAACATCATGAGTGAGGAGATATACAATATCTTCAGTAAGTACGGTGCTATAAGGTATATTCGTATTGGCAAAACTAAGGATACACGTGGAATCACTTTCGTCGTCTATAAGGATATATATGATGCAAAAACCATTGTCAATCATCACTTTGGCTTCAATATCGCTAATCGATACCTGATAGTTTTGTATTACCAACAACTGAAGATGAGCAAGTTATTTGACTAGTAGAAGAAGGATGACGGGATATATGTTCTTGGATATATGTATCTTCTTATGATGTACTCAAGATACATAGTTTTGGATATATTGTATAAAGTTGATATTTGATACATCAAATTAATACTAGATACATATTTTTCTAAAGTTCGATTGAATAAATTCTTACCAATTAGGTTGTGAGATACATGCTTGAGATACATGTGTCATTAATGGCGAAATACATGTATCCAACAATTTTGAAAGTTGAGATACATATTGATACATGTATCTGAGATATAGTTCATATTTCTCTAAAGTTCAATTCTATAAACTTTTCCAAATCAGGTTGGAAGATACATGCTCGAGATAAATGTGACATTAATGGCAAGAAGCATCATCCACCTTTTAGAAGTTGGTGAAGGGTTCAGGAGGAAAATTGTAAGGAAATGCCTCAACAATACTGTGATTGATCATTTGGAAACAAAAGAAGGAACCAGTGAAGAAGATGAAGAGTACAATAGCAGAATTACTTGGGTTTATGATTTTGTTATTTTATGAAAACTTATTATAATTGATCTTCAAAGATCCTGTAAATCTGTTGGTTTGTTATTTAATCAACAATTAATCCTTTAATTAAGGAAATAAGTTACACCCCCTTTAATTCAAATTAATAAATTTTGTATTTCAGCTCTAAATATCTTGCCATTAATGATACATGTATCTCGAGGCCAAAATATGGTATAAAATGTAATATTACAGGCTATCATAAATTCTAGTAATTAGGTTCTAACGTAGTGGAATTTATGTAAGATTCCCTTTTAATATTGAATAGTAACACTCCAATTTGTTGTATCATAAATTCATAAGCTTACAGTACAATGGAGTGTAAATTATTATAATATTGGAAAATCTATATATGAAAAATTATTCCACAGGAACATGAATGTATTCTAAAAAACCTGTCTTACTTCTCTTTGGGACAAGTTCATCGATTATGACATTCTTGTCCACAACGTCCATAATAGTGTTGGTTGTTATCTTTCATCTGGTTTTTTTTCCTTCTATTCCTTGATCTTCCAAGAATTTTTTTGTATATAGGTTACAACACAGTTTCATCTAAAATATTTTTCAAAATCGATCGATCTTTCTTGTCTAGCGTTAGAATCATTGAAACTTCATATGTGTTTTCTAATACATTTGGTTTGTAGTAATAAGAGTAGTAGGGATGCATATTTGTACCATTATTTCTCTTTAAAACAACAATTGCATGTGCATAAGGTATCTCGTCAAGTTGAAATCTCCCACAGTTACATATTTTGCTCAAGACAAATAATGTATCTTAGTCCAACTTTATAAACTAAAAAAATAAATTCAGCCAATGCAACAACCTGCAAACATTAAAATAGTTAGTGATACATGACATGAACTATTTTTTTCTATGTGTTGAAGCAAAGCTGATCAAACAGTCCACTAATACTTAACAGTAGATAAATATTTATATTCAAATTATTTATAAGAAGACTTAAATCAAACAATTGAATCATAACAATTAAGACCCATGCATGATTGGATGAAAAGCTAATCAATTTTGATGAAATTGAATTTGGAGAATTGAGATCTTTTGGGACCCAGTGGATGAATGAAATCCATTTGAAAATTCCCACATACCTTGATGATATAATCCCAAACGAAATGGAGGAAAAATGAAACTTGAAGGTTGAACCCTAGATTTCTCCCTTAAATCTTGAGAGGATTTGGAGGGGATGAATTTGGATGGGATTTGGGAATTTGAGGGAATAAGAGGGCCTGGGTAGATTTAGGGGTTGAAAGGTAGTTAAGGGTCTTAGAAATAAGGTCAAAACGACATAGTATAGATATTAAATGCATTGAAAAAGACCCAAATACCCTTTAAAAAAACTGTGAGATGGCTTCTACAGTCTGGATCTACGTAGGACATCTACTGTTCGTACTGGCATCTACTCCCCGTACTGGTCAAAACGACATAGTATAGATATTAAATGCATTGAAAAAGACCCAAATACCCTTTAAAAAAATTGTGAGATGGCTTCTACAGTCTGGATCTACGTAGGACATCTACTGTTCGTACTGGCATCTACTGCTCGTACTGGTCAGCCATAGAAACCAACTTCAAAAACCCAAAACTCACCTTAATTTCACGAGATCATTCTACAAGTCGTCAAACTTTCTACGGTCTGTAGACCCCATCTGTAGTAGTTAACTTGAATAAATTTTTTCACAAAGTCTAGATCAGTTCTATGAATGCCATATATGACCCGTCCAAACTCCTACGGCTCCTCCTTTGCTACTCGTGGTCAAACTCCAGAAACTTCAATTTTTCCAAAAATTTAACTCAACCTTATGACTTCCCTTTGACGGCCTATAGGACTTCCTACGGTTCTTAGATAGGACTCATAGTCACTATCTCAGTGCCAAAATCTGAACCTTTCCTTTCCTTTCAACTTTTCAATATATATGAAATAATAATAATAATAGATCTAAATATATATATCAATACTTTTTAGTTAAATTTCAATTTATAAATCAAAATAATTTGAATTATGAAATTTTTAGAAAAGAAGAATAAAATTCTTGGGAGACTTGATTTGGAAACCCTAGCCTCTTCTTCTTAAACTTGAGAGAGAATCAAATGGGATGAATGTGGATGAGATTTGGGGATTTGAGTTAATGGGGGAGTTGGGGAAGTTTTAAAGGTGGAAGGGTAGTGATATGAATTAAAATAAATATCAAAACGACATAGTATATGTATTAGATGCATAGGAAAATACAAAAATACCCTTAAACTATTGCTCATTTTTCTAGTGAAACTGAATGTCGGGCAGTTGAAGTGCCCTTGCGGAAACAAATTGGGTAACAAATATTCTCGCAGAACTGCAACTTAAACTTCAAAAAGTCCCAACTATCTATTGTCACAATATTGGTGTGACGTAGTTATGTGCAAATCCTATTTTCACAGTCGCATGAAACACATTGCGGTGGATTTCCATTTTTGTGCGCAATCAAGTTCAGCTCAAGCAACTTCAATTTGTCCATATACAATCTGCAGACCAACTAGCAGATACTTTAACCAAGACCCTTTCCAAATCAGCCTTTGACACACACATGTTCAAGCTAGGTGTTGCTGCACACTGCCTACCTTAAGGGGTGCGTATCAGTGATACACTCAAATTACACTTCCCTAAAGAAGCATAAGTGATCGTTATCAAGTAAAGAACCCAACTTGTATGTTGGGGTCGGTCCTACGAGGAATATTGTTTAGACTTAACTTCAACCAACGATTATATTCGTTTAGTCAATGTATTTCCGAAAACAAGTAATTAAAGGGGGGAGATTTGTGAAACAAATTCTGGAAATTATGTGAATAATCAGTGAACAAGATTCAAACTTTAGGTGTTATCAAGATGAGAGAGAAACTAGGGTGTATGTGTTCTCCATAAGCTCACAATTATGCGGTAATCGTAGTAATAGTAATATTTTCCTAGTGTATTACATGCAAAGTGATAAGTTAGGTATCTCTAATTCCTTGGTCCGGCTACGTGTGCATAATTTACTAACCCTTACCTTTACCTCCTATTATACATTACATCGATGTATGGCTTAGTTTTCACCCTCGCACCAATCGACATTAGACTATTAGATAGTATCACACTAAATCTATGTTGATAATTCTTTTCTCATTAACTACCTCCTTGGTTCGGCTAGTTGCAACAAGGCGAGTTCTAACGGGTGCACTCGTTAAAAAGACTTCTAAACGAAAGAATTATCAATACATGCAATAACACTATTCAAAAATTACTTAGTTACTATTTATACTTTGTTAATCGTTCATGGTTCCCACAACCCTGGTTGTGGATTTAGTTACCCATAGTAGCAAGAATACAATTCATATTTTTAGATGAAGAAATCATGAACTTACGTAATGAGAAGAATAAATCCAAAATCTCAACTTGAATTTCAAAGTCAAAATCTTCAAAACGAACTTAGGAAATCAAGAATCGCTAAAGTTGCAAGTTAATCTCCAAAGCCAAAAACTAGGACAAAAGTAATAAAGTCTAACCCCCAAAAACGAGGTTTACATGCCATATATATAGAAAAATAAGTCCTCACTAAAAAGGAAATGAAATAAGGAAATAATATTTCAGGACGCGGTTTCGATCGATGATACTAACTTATGGACTGTGGATTGACCTACGGTCCATAGGTCCCTTCCGTGACTCAGGACTTAGGCAAATTTTCAGCTTCCAAAACATCATCTCTGAAGCAAACGATGGATCAACAATACGACAAACCACGGTCCGTAGATCCTCCTTCGTAGCTCCACACTTAGAATCTTCAAAATCAGGTATTGGAACCCTTTCTCTGAATCATTTAACGGAGCAACAATATGGTCCGTAGATCAATCTACGGTCCGTCGATTGCAACCGGTTTCTACACTTGGTCAAGCATTCCCTGATCTCCTTTAATGCCTTGCCTGCCCATCTATGACACCCATCTACGGAGCGTGAATGGACCTACGGTCCGTGGATCACCTCCGTAGATGCCCTTTTCTAGACATCCTTCAGCTGTGTCTTTCAATTCCCACGTCTGAACATATTTCCTGCAAACATGATAAAAATACATAAAAACCACTACAAAATGGCCCTATACACACACAACTCTTAAGTGAAATGTATTAAAAATACCGTAAACTCACGGTATATCAACACCCTCAACTTAAATTCGTTGTTTGTCCTCAAGCGATGCACTAAGACTCTAAACAACATTTGTATAGAAGCAAGCATTTCAAGCACAAGCAATCACATGGCTCTCTACTCGACTCCCTTCTCTAGTGCAAATCTTTTCTCTCAGACTCAACAAGCTAACTTGTGCGGATCAAAACATGACAAAGACCGACCAACCAACACACAACATACACTGTTTTACTATCACCAAGGCACCAACTTTCCGACAATGTAACTAGTGCCCTTACTTCAAATGAAATCCCTTTTTCACACAATGAATTTGATTTTGAGTACAAGGATTCATTCAACACTCACACTCAGAAGTAACTTCAAGTACAGTTAGTGCTCAATACCATAGACTTGCCCTTATTTTCACTGCTTAGACTCTCCAAACTAGGTTCTAGGATCACTATAGGACTTTCTTGGCTTGTAACGTAGGCTCAGGGTCAGGTGTGGTACATTTGGGTACTTTTTAGTGACTTTCTGCCCTCCTTGACATTACATTAGGCTTTCTACCTCTTTTTACCCTATTTTTGACATCCTACTGTTTTACCTTCTTTCCCTTGATTCTATTCAACCATGGATGTAACTTCAGACTTTGTAGCTCTTTATTTTTCACTTTCATCTTTTTCCTGCATTTTATTGTTTTCTTTAGCTTTCAACAAGTCACATCCTTTCCTCTCTTTTCTTTTTCTCCTTTTCAACATCAAACTCTTTTCATACCCATTTTTCTTTCAGTTTCCTCTTTTATAGCCACCCTCAACTTATGGATTTTCCATTGGTTGAGGTGCACAATACCCGATGTCGGATCAGGGCCAAGATTGAGGTTACTTTCTACATTAGCCACCCTCAACTTAGTCTTTTGGCCTAAGTCGAAGTGCACATGTCCAAGGAGGGACAAGTTCCAACATAGTAGATTATGGGAAGGTGAGTTAGGGGTTTAGAAAGAAACGGTCTAATTTAGGCTTAAAGCATTTGGATCAAAGAGAGCATTTATTTCATTTGGTTGGATTCTTCTTTTAGGCAATTTGTGGACTTATCAGAACAAGAGCCTATGATCACTTCCTAGCCTCTAGAGTAGACTGTCTTAGCAGGACTAACCTGACAAGTTCTAGATTGGCACAAAAACTGTTTGAACATTCAACTATTCTCACACACTCTTGGCACATAGTTTCATTATTAGATTATCAGATTACCTAGTTCAAGTTTTAGCTTAAGTCATGCCATCGAGTTGGTTCATTATCATGTCATACTCAAAGCGAACACATTCAACTCATTCTAGCCTACAGATTTTAGCACATATCATAAATTTTTTGGACGGGTATCATTTTTTCAAAAAGCTTTTGCCATCATGCTTCATTCTTTTTCATGCTTCTACACATACAATCCTAACACATGCTGGTTCAATAGAAATTAAGCAGTCTCTTGGGGGAAAAGAACATAGGCACGAAAACCCCAAGAGAGGATTATGAGTTAGGTTACTCAAACTTCACCCTATCACTCACAATCCATCTACCCTACCCCCTACAAAAAATAGGTGCAATTGTCCCCAATGCACACAGAAAGCAGTAAAAAGTAATGGATTTGGGTGAAGCAAACCTGTGGCGCATAGCGCCGACAAACCATCAACAAATGGGTGGGTCCGGTTACCCAGAGCTTGCTACAGCAACATAAGGGCCACTCTCAGTAGTGCCCACGTCATCAATCATAACACCCTCAGTAGTGCTATCTATCATTCTAACCGCACTATCAATGGTGCTCACATCATGAGCCACAGTATTCGGAACATCCAAAACGGGCATAGAAATTGATGCCCCAGCAACACTCTCACGAACCCTTTCCTGGCACAATTGCTCATCTAATATTGAAGCCCTCTTAGCCTGCTTCTCCTGCTTGTGCTCCCTCTTCTTGGCTTTTTCATCCTCAGTGGACTCATATGTGTGTCTAGATCTGTGCCGCTTACCTCGAGCACATGTGGGCGCAGGCTGCTCCTCTGCATCCCCACTGAATAATGCATCAAGGACCGTATCGTTAGACAAAGCAGTAGGTGCTGTCTGTGGCTCAACTGCAGGTGTGGCAAAAATGGCATCAACATCGACCCGAAGACTGGCTAACTCGGTCCAGAAAGAGGATAGATCTGTGGTCGGGTCCGGTCGTTCGAGGACTCTCAATTCAAAGGCATCAAGGCGCTTATTAACGGCCTGGACCTTTTGGTCCATCATGCTCTCCATCCTTCGGTCCATTCTGGCCTCGGACTCTGCTATTGACTTTTGCATCCATGGCCGGACATGGTGGAGCAGCGTGGCCATCTGAGCCTCCAATTACTGAACCCTAGCCAATGGTACAACAACAGCTCTTAAAGATGGGGTGGATCTGGACGAGCTAGGATCCCAACTCGAGGCTTGAGATGAGGAGGCTAGGACATCATCATTGTAGGCTGGAGGGGCAGGATCATCACCCTGCATCTGCTCCACAACATCTACTAAGTCAGCTCCAATGGGTGGTACATCAACATGCGACTCTCTGCGTGGTGCCGCCACATTTGCCTCATCCCAAATGAGGCCTATATCCAGTGTCCCCGTAGGCCGGATCAACTTGTCACAATGCCAGAACGGCACTGCAGAGTCCCTACATAACTAAAAAATGAGACAAGGAAAAGGGTAAGTAGTGAAGGCTTTGAAAACCCTTGCATGTATCTTTGCAATGAGCATGCAGGCAAAATCGATCTCGAATCCCGCAACCAATGCTTCTACCATAACTGCGCGGTCCCAAGTTAGTGCGTTGTCAGCCTTCATGGGAGAAATCCGATTGCAAACCAACATCCAGAAAAATTTAGCCACAAATGTGAGAGTAGCCTTCTTGATGCTCACGCCCGGAGTGGTGACCCACTTGGCTCGCTCTCTGTCAGTTGCAATTTGACTAGCCAGCCAGTGTAATAAAATCTCTTTTTTCTCAGCTCTCCGCCCCGTACATTGTCCCATCTGTAGTCAAATTCGACCGTGTTGAGTGCCCAATTGTGATCAGGGCCAGGACCATAGAGGAACCGGCGGATGGTGGTCTCAGAGATGTCTGCAGAAAATCTGCGCACTAGTGTAGATGTGATGGGTGCCTAGGCAGTGGGTCTGGCATTTTTATGGATATAACCTCGAAGAGTATCCGCATAGGAAGCATAGAAATCTCTCACAAGCTCCTCACTATAGGTGCCTAGTTCTCGATCCATCCAGTCACACTTGTGACGTTGAAAGAGCCGATGGATTTCTGGTACGGTGTGTAGTCTCCCAGTGAGGACTCTGCATTCCTCTGTAATAAGCCGGGCCATCTTCTCTTTGTCATTTTTCATCTTGGCATCCCAATAAATTTGCCATTTTCCTTTAACACACAATCTATTTGGCTCCGCAGCCACCGGATCAGGGTCGTAGCTTCGTGGCACCAGGACTTCTCCCGAACTAGTGGCCTCATCAGACGTGGCAGCTTTGTCATGTGAACCTGAGCCTGTGGCAGATCCAGAACCGGAGCCGGAAGCATGGGCGGGATTAGAGCCAGAAGCAGTGGCAGACTCTGAGCCAGAAGTAGAACCAGCCTCAGAACCGAAAGCATAACCAGCCGGTGACCCGATTAGTGTGTTCTCCTCATCAGACTGGGAGACAGTGACTACATCAGTGACCACCTGCCGGGATGTATTTGGGGTAGCCCGAGGTGTAGTAGGAGATGTCCTCGTGGCTGGTGGAACATACGCTGGATCCTTATTCGCGTCCGTGTCTTCATCAATCAGCCTAAAAGTAGGCGCCACAGATTTTGATTTTCCCCTTTTGGAGTAGGTCACTTGCTTCTTAGGCGCCATGGTACCTGTGGATGTCTAATTAATACCAAAAGAAACTCATAATACACTCGAAAAGATTTTAGAACTAAGAACGAACAAAAATGTAAAACAGAAAAAAATTCAGACAGTGGCTTCAGTGGCCACCTACGGTGGGCATATAGGGTCCGTAGGCTGACCTACGGTCCGTGGATCCCTTCCGTAGATCAGAGGTTCCAAAGAGTTGGTCTCTGATGGGAACTACGGATGTGCAGTAGTCCACTTCCGTGATTCCATGCTTAGTGAAATTCTCATGTGCCCCCAACCAAAGACCTGATCTATGGTCCGTAGATTGACCTACGGCCCATAGATGGGGTCTCGTGGATGGGATCTATGCCAGGTCTCAGACATGCTTCGATTGGAAGCCCACATTTTTGGCATATTCAACAATATCCTAGTCTGATAATGTATTTCAACATAAATTATCCTAGTTCGTCATTCTAGGGGTTCCAATTACTCAATTTTACAGGTATTTTCTACCGGATAAGGAACCATAAGTTGAAACTTACATTTAGACTTATATTTCATTGTATTTTTTTACATACAACAAGACAACACAATCACAATCTACCGTCCCAAGGGTGCATTCACTACTAATTTGCCTAAGGTCAAGACCCAATTCCGGACTTTCTATAATCAATCGATGAATCAATATTCAAAGTGAGGGGAAAGTGTATTACCTTACAAGCAGTAGGAGTGGGGTGATTGTGTGATCACTCGACGCTTTCAATGCCACAACTTTTCCCTTACGCACCGAACCCGTACACCGGACCTCTTAGGGAGTTTTGGGGATGAGTGGAGTTTGGATATAAAAGGAAATTTGGGATTGTGGGGAAAAGAAAGGGAAGATTAATTGGGGAGTTATGGAGTGATTTAAGGGATTGAGAGGTTTAGAAACGGTTTGGGAGTAAATGGAGGGAAGTGGGAATGATTTGAAATTGGGGGATTTTAAATAGGATGGGTCCTGGTAGGGTCAGGCAGAACTAGGGTTTGGACCCATGAGACCCCATCTACAGTCCGTGGGTCGATCTACGGTCCGTAGATTAGGACCGTAGATCACTCTTAGACTTAGAAAAATGCAGACACTTACCTGGGATCTACGGACGACATTCACGGTCTGTGGGATGAACCACAGACCGTCGATAGGATCCGTAAACCGCTGCACCAGACCTTTTTCTACAGATTCTGCTTTTTGCCCCTGCACATGTAGCAACCATTAACCCTTTCTTTTTACATTTTCTGGACACTTTTTAGACATGGACCCTATGCTATGTCTAGCCAACACTAAAACAAAAATAAAAAAAACTATCTTTTTTATTACAGAGAAGCAACTAAACAAAGAAAACTACTAAATGGAAAACAAGAACCTATTGTTGGATAGATTTTACATCTTGGGTTGCCTTCCAAGCAACGCTTGATTTAACGTAGCGGCACGACGCAGGCCTCTTGATTACTCAGACTTCATAAAGATAGTAGGCCTCAACAACTTCTTGCACACTTTCTGTGTTTTCCAGATAGATCTTGATCATTTGCCCGTTTATCATGAACCTTGTTCCTTCACATGTAAATTACACGATGTTTGCTTGAGACCGAATTGTTAGACACTTCCCACCATGTTCTTCTTGGTGTGATCTCATTCGAGGACGAATGTTCTCAAGGGGGAGATATTGTAACACTTCAGACTTCAAAAGAAATAACTAGAATTTCATACAAGTTAACCACCAATTTTTAGTGTTGGATAATCTGCAAACGACCATATCTTTAGCACATATAGATTTAGGTGGTCGATGACCTATCAAATCGAAGGTCTTTGAGTACTATTTCCAATGCCACTAAGTTTGCTAAATTTTGAGCTATGAGTAAAGTGTTGTGGCTGTTTGAGTGAAGCCTCTCCAATTAAAGCATTCCTTCCGTTTTAGGAAAGGGTATTTTAGTCTTTTCCTTTTACCGATTTGTCTTAGCATGTTTTCTTGATCCAATTAAGGGTTTAATCAGATTCTAAATTCCTTTCCTTTTCAAAAACACTTAGAACTTTAGGGGGAAGTTTCAAGAAGAGGAAAAGAGGGGTTCTCAATGTTTATTCAAGAGTTGAGGAATTTCGCCAAGAACAATCGTTCTTTCCAGGTATGTGAGGTTTCCCATAGTGATGGACTTATTTGTCCTCATGCAATACATGTAATTCTCGCATTAAAATGGTTCTTGAAATCGTTTGTGTATAGATTTTTGAGTAGTTCTTGAGTTTTAGCTTCATTCTTTAACAATGGAGGTCTTGAGTTCTTGAGGTGAGGGTCTTGCGAATGAGTGATGTTTCTTGATAGATTTTTTGTGGAATTTCAATGAATTTGTGTTGGATTTGTGAATCAAAGAGAGTATAAAATAAATCACTTAATTCAGGATGAGTTAGGATCTAAAATTGAGAAGAAAAAATCATCGGATTTTTGGGTACAGGGGTGGGGCGGCGCTCCACCATAGCGCCAGAACTATTCAGTATTTTAGGGCCTGGCGCACCACGCTAGCAATGCACCCCAAATATGGTTCAGTAGTTTTAGGGCTGGCGCCTTGCGCTACTTAGTGCGCTAGGGTCACCAGTTCCTTTTCTTTTCTATTCTTCATTCTGTATGTGTTCTTTCAAATTGTGTCTTCGTTCTCTTCTTGGTATTAACTCTTAAAGTCTTCATTAATACTTGAGAGATCCTACAAATCCTAATCACATCTCTTAATTTACATTTCAAATTAATGTAAGTTAAGAGAGAAGAGCAAGAGGTCCTTTTGAGTCAAATTTGAGTGTTCTTTTAAAGTTGATTATAGTTTTTATCTAAATCTTGTGTAAATGAGTATTAGAATGAGGAGAGTTGTCTTTCATATTTAAAAATTATTATAAGGGAACTAAGTATTCCCAAGTGTAACAGTTTTACGTTTAAAAGAGAGAAACAATGATTTCTAAATGAGTTATGAGAAGTTTTTGAATATTACCTCTTTTAAAAGGATCTTTTGAGTAATAACCTCAAGTTGAGAAAGAGTTATGTTTTATACATTTGAGCATGAGTTATATATATTATTGGGAGTAGCATTGAGTAATGATATGGGGATGAGTACAGAAAACTCATATTCCTCTTAAACAATGTAGCCAACATGGGTAAAGGATCGTACTTTTTAGAAGGCTCCTTATTGCATTTAACCATAGGTTTGGGATTGAAGGATGCTTACTGTCAAAGAGAGGATTTTTGTTGATTTTTCAAAGAATTTGATTTTGATGATGTATCATGTTCACTAGTGCTTATGTTTGACACAAACTCAGGAAGTTCATGCATTGAAAAAGGATGGTACATACCTGAGTATTACAGAGAAACAAGATTCTTCTTTTGTGTGTTCCTCAATGATTTGATTAATCTTGTTAGAAAGAAGAGTAGGGATAATATCCGCAGACCTTCTAAACAATGTTTTAGATGTACGTGGATGGTGTACCTATTACAGTACGAGACTGAGTTAGAAGATATTCACTGTATAATTACTCAAACATAAAATTATTAGTTTACTAGCAAATTATTAAAAGAAATCATGATAATGTATCAACTTTATTTTGACAAGACCAAGCTCTAGATGATTTTTCTCAAGTTCATCACATTCAAGTCCATCATGAGTATGTCTGCATCATCATATTCTACCAGATTAAAGGCATCTCAAGCTGAGTAATAGAGAACAAGGTCTTGTATTTTCATAAGCATGACTCACTGGTTTGATAAAAAATGAGCACACAGGCTCATACTAAACTAGATATATGATTGGCTTGAAGTCATATACGATGAAGGAACCAATCAATTTCTAATAACTTCCGATGAATTACAAAGACTAGGTTGACATGGCGAAGTTCCCCCTAAAGTTCTATCAGACTCTAAGTATCCTGATTTGTCTGTTGTCTCCCCTATCTCCAAGACTTGGGTTAATCGTAGTAATTCCTTCTACAAGTGCATCAATGATTGTCAGATTTGGACCGGGTTCATCTATGGTGTTCTCAAAATTTGCATCATCAAAGATATTTGATAGCAGGTTACTTTCATCAGTGTCAACATTTTTATTTTACTTGAATGATAACTTCACATATTTTTCTTCGGGGAATCCCATGAACCAGATCCTTCATGACTAGTTTATTTAAATGAGAGAAACTAGAATTACACATTCTCTTATGAAAAAGTTGAGAAATATCATTAATAACGCTAAGAAAAGTAAGATTCTCATCATGAAGAGACATGATCTCAATTTTGTACACATTTTTGTGGCTTTTCAGAACTAGGTTTTCAGAATTAGTGTTTGGCACAAGACATTCTACTGATGTGAACAATACATTATTTTCTTTGTCACACATTTCAGAAATGCTCAATGAGTTGTGCTTCAATTCTTGAACACAAAACACATTCTCTATGGCATGGGATTGCGACTTTTCAACTTTGTTAATCTTGACTATTTCACCTTTCTTATCATTTTCAAGGACTGTACTACCACCTTGAATATGGCACCTTCGACTAGTGGCCTACCTTTCTTGAATCTCAGTTAAATTGCTTTCGGAACTGATCCATCTTAGATTTCGTTCCTGTTTAAGTTTGGTCTTAACAAGATTTTATTGTAGCAGTCTATTTCTTTCAGTTAAGACCTGACAATTTATGGTTAACTGTTTTATGACTTCTTCCAGAGCTAATTGAAGTTCACTAGGAGGGTTTTCGCCCTTGTGACTTAACTCTGGGTTCTTAACCTATTCTTTTAGACCATTGATGGTGTTATCACTAGAAGTAATTTTTTCACGCCCCTAACTTAAAAGCTGGCTAAGTGACTTCAAGGAGATAATTACGGGCCGTCTAGAGCATCACGACCCATCTAGTAAGATGCCCTGCCCAATGGGGCTTCACTAAAACAGGTATAACATTTTACTCCGAGCTTGAAATGAGGGAAACTCGGCTTCATTAGAAAGAGGAATCAAAGATCGTTAAATTGATAGGTCATGGACTACCTAATTCATTTTGTGCGGAAAGATACCATCGTTTGAAGTTGACCCAAAATTGAAAGTTAGATAAACCCCACAGACAACTTCACGGTCTATATGAAGCTCTACAGACCATCTAGGCATCTCCGGTCCCTTACACTGACCTTGGGTGCAACCTTGCTGATTAGGTTACTTGTACGGACCCTAGATGGGAAGTCCAAGTTACCACGGGTCGCTAAAGACACCGTCTAGGTGACTACCTCTTAGGCAGCCCCTATAGGGTGGTTCACGATGCCCTTAACGGGTCTTGAACCACTAGATAGGCCGTCTAGGTGACCCATTGCCAGAGCAATCCTTGATGGTCACCCACGACATCGTTAACAGACTGTGATCCCCTATATGGACCGTCTAGGGTTCCGTGAAGGGTCCATGGTCCATTTTGGATTCGTGGACTTGCCCAATTTGCCTCTTTAGCCCCTTCTCAAAGTCTGAGGTGTTACAATATATCCCCATTGGGATCAGTCATCCTCGAAAGAAGACTAAACAATCTTAGTATAGAGGGAAGGAGTAGCAATCCCTACTACTGAGTAGAATAAACTGATATTTAACAGAGCTGAGTTCCATGAACATGCAAATATACTGAAATGCAAGGATAATTGAGGAAACAAGATGTTGAGACTGAATTACATACGAGTAAACTGAGAGATAGAAGAGGAACTATTACCTCAAGATGAAATTGAATCAGAAGGAAAGAGGTGAGAATACTTGGCCATCATGGATGCTTTTGCTTCCCAAGTAGCTCCCTCTTTAGACTGTCTCCTCCATAAAACCTTTACTAAAGCAACCTCCTTATTTCTAAACCTATGAACCTGACAGTCAAGAATTTCAATCGGAATCTCATCATAAGTGAGGCTATCCTTCACAGTTGAAATTTATAAAGGTAATATCGATGCTGGATCACCCACACACTTGTTCAACAAAGAAATGTGAAAAATTGGATGAACATCTTTTAGTTCCGCTGGCAAGTCTAACTCATAAGCCACATTACTAACCTTTTTCAACATTCTGTAAGGACCTACATACCTGGGATTGAGCTTCGCTTTCTTGCCAAATCTCATAACCCCCTTCATGGGTTACACCTTTAGGAAAACTCAATCATCGATTTAAAACTCTAAGTCCCTTCTCCTCACATCTGCATAGGACTTCTGATTAATCTGAGTTGTCTTTAGTCTATCTCTAATGAGCTAAACTTTCTCCAAAGCCTTATGAACTAAATCTTGCCCAATCAAGGCCGCTTCACCTACTTCAAACCAACCAACCAGAGATCTTCATCTATGCCCATACAATGCCTCATAAGGGGCAATCTAAATAGTGGAGTAGAAGCTGTTATTGCAAGCGAACTCTATCAGAGGTAGGTGGTCATCCCAATTACCCTTGAAATAAATAACGCAAGCTCTCAACATGTCCTCTGAGGTATGAATGGTATGCTCTTCCTGACCATCTGTCTGTGGATGAAATGTTGTACTAAGATTTTTAATTGAGTACCAGGACCTTTCTGGAACAATTCCAGAAATGAGATGTAAACTGAGGACCTTTATCTAAGATGATAAACAAGGGAACCTTGTGCAACCTGACTATATCACTCATGTAGAGTCTTGCGTAGTCCTCTACTGAATCTGTAGTCTTAATAGCCAACAAGTGAGCTGACTTAGTGAATCTGTCCACTATCACCCAAATGGAGTCATGTTGTTTATGAGTATGAGATAAAGCCATAATGAAATCCATGTTTATCACTTCCCACTTCCACGTTGGAATGCTAATCTCCTGGGTCACACCTCTTGGTTTTTGATGTTCTACATGAACATGTTGACAGTTAGGACACTTAGTCACAAAATCTACGATGTCCCTCTTCATGTCGTTCCACCAATAGACATCATGTAAATCACGGTACATCTTAGTTGCACCTGGATAAATAGAGTATTTGGAATTATTGGCTTTTGTAAGGATCTGGTACCTCAACTTACCCACATTTGGAACACATAAGCGACCCTATTAACGAAGCACACCATCTCCCCATTCGGAGAAAACTTCAACTCTCTGCTGATGATCTGCACCTTTCAAATGAAGTAATATAGGATCACTATCCTGTTTCTCTTTGACCTCCACTACTAATGAAGATTCTGATCCATTCTGGACTATTACACCACCATCTAACGTGTCCATAGGAAAACTCCTAAGCGAGCAAGTCGGTGAACATCTCTGGCTAATTCTTTCTTCTCTTTCTCAACATGTGCCACACTACCCATGGATAGTATGTTGAGGGTTTCATCCACTACATTGGCCTTATCCGGATGGCAGAGCACATTCAATTCATAATCTTTGGGGAATTCAAGTCATCTCCTCTGATGAAGATTCAACTCTCTCTGGGTGAACACATAATGGAGGCTCTTATGATCTGTGAAAATATCAACATGAACATCATACAAGTAGTGTCTCCAAATCTTTAGGGCCAACGCTACAGCTGCAAGCTCGAGATCATGAGTCGGGTAGTTCTTCTGATGGACCATAATTTGTCTAGAAGAATAAGCTATGACCTTACCATGTTGCATCATCACAATAAACCATATAACAATCTTAATCATCTAGTAGAGTTAAGACAAGAGATGTAGTCAACCTGGTCTTTGGTTCGAAGAAGCTTTTCTCACACTCATCTAACCATGAAACTTGAACTTTTTCTGATTCAACTAGGTCAATGGAGAAACTATGGATGAACATCCTTCAACAAACCTCATATAGTAATCGGCCAAACCCAAGAAACTTCTGATATCAGTTGGAAAGGTGGATCTGGGCCAGTGCTACTACTTCAATTTTCTGAGAATCTACTCGGATCCCTTTGTTGGATAACACATCACCAAGGAAGGCAACCAACTGTAACCAAAATATACATTTGCTGAACTTAGCGAATAACTGGCGATCCTTGAGAATTTGCACAACAACCTTCAGATGAGTCGCATACGCTTCCTCATTCTGAGAATAAATGAGGATATCATCAATTATGACAATGAAGAACAATTCAAAATACTATTTAAAAACCCTATTTGTTAAGTTCATGAAAGCTGCATGAGTATTTGTTAGTCCAAACGACATAACTACAAATTTATAGTGACCATACCGAGTGCTAAAGGCTGTCTTTAGGATGTCACTATCTCTGACTCTGAGCTGATGATAGCCTGATCTGAGGTCTATCTTAGAAAAGCAACTAGCACCATGAAGTTGGTCGAACAAGTCATCAATCCTGGGGATGGGATACTTATTCTTGAATGTGACCTTTTACAAATGAGGATAGTCAATGAACATCCTGATGAAGCCCTTATTTAGAAGGTCTTTCAACTGTTCTTTCAGTTCCTTAAGCTCAACTAGAGCCATCCTGTGAGGAGGAATTGAAATAGACTAGGTATTTGGAAGGAGATCTATTTCGAAGTCGATTTCCCTTTTGGGAGGAACTGTAGGAAGATCTTCCAAGAATACTTCTGGAAACTCATTTACGATTGGACTGACTCAAGAGTTGGGGTTTCATAGTTTGGATCCTTAACTCGAACAAGGTGATAGATAGACCCTTTATAGATCATTTTTTTGGTCTAAGGTAAGAGATAAATCGACCCATAGGAACTGAGTTACTACCCTTCCATTCTAAGACTGTCTCATTTGGAAACTTAAATCGGATGGTCCTAGTTCTACAATCAACTGAGGTATAACATAAATGTAACCAACCCATGCCTAGAATGATATCGAAATCTACTACCTCTAACTCTACAAGGTCTGCTGAGGTGACTTTTTGGGAATCTGTGATAGGGAAATTTACCCGTCTGGCTATAAATGGGTCACAAACTAGAGTAGAGACTGAGAAGGTTTTTAAGAGACCTTCTAGACCGACATTGATGTTTACCAATATATAAGGAGTTACAAAAGAAAGTGTAGCCCATGGATCTAAAAATGCATAAACTTCTAAATGGAAAACTTGTAACATACCAATGACCACAACATGAGAATCTTCCTTGTCCTGGAGAGCCTGAAGAGCATGCAACCTGTTCAGGCACTGACAACCACCTGTACTAGACGAGGCACCTCGCTAAGTGGGGTGACCTTCTGGCATTTCTAAAGTCGTATACTGAGCTTTATTACCTCCATGTCCTTGCCTGGTAGAAGGGAAATCCCTCAAACTATGACCAGACTAACCGCACCCAAAATACCTCTCTCTGCTAGCAAGATACACACCTGAATGGTTCTTACCACAATGTCATGACCTAAAGTACCCCTTGGGTGTATCATGGTGTATAGGACCCCGATAGGCCCTACACAAGACACTTAGCATATATAATAAGATCTAAGAAACTCAAAGAGATAAAGAAAACATTTCAAGTTTAAGAGTTTTATCAAATGTAAATCGAAAGTCTACAAAGTCTCATTTGTTATCTAATACATCAAGACTGACTAGGACGTAACCCTGGCGTCACGTACAAAGTCTAAAAATAAGAAATGATTGAAAACAATAAAAGTCCGGTCCTGAAGCATGAGGACTCACCACAACTTGAAATCTCTCCAATGATCTTTAGCCACGAATCTGAGAACCCTGAATGTCAGACCGTACATTTGGGGAAATATAGGCAAGAGTATGTATTAGTACAAACATGTACCAAGTATTATAGCCATGCATAAAAACATATAAAACTTTCTAAAATCGAACATTTCATAATATGCAAGGACCAAGTTAAAATACATGAGATGAGGTACAAACCATAGTTCATGAATGAGGTCGATGCAAGCAAAGTCATCCTTATGTTACATATTAGATACTTCTTTAAGTAACCATAAATCATCTTAACTTGTGGGAAGTAGCCTTAACCGACATGTAAGATCATGTGAGGTAATAACATGGAATTTAGTGTCTCCCACACCAAAAAGGGTTGTCCTAATTTCCAAGGTAAGACCATGAACTTTCTAGTTTACGTGGATCCACTAGCTATTGTCTATCTAGACATCCTATGTTGGCACACAGTTTATGGGACATAGGTGATATTTACATGTCCACTCGGTGCTAAGCATTACTTCCATGAAATGTTTTTTAGACTTATCTTAATTTAACTTTCATAAGACATGAGTAGTTGCCTCTTGTCTTATCATACTAGGACATGGGTAATCACCGCTTGCCTAGTCTTTAGAGAATATGGGTAATCGCCTTTTGCCTCAATTTTAGATTAGCTCCTTATCATTGGTTCATTTTATGGGAGAAAGACTTTCAACCTTAAGAACCCTTATTATGTGAGAAAATCCTTTCACAATCATGCTTTCATATGTATATGGGAAATACTTTCAACAACATAACAACAACAACACAATAATTGATACTTCACTCTCAAAGCATCCTTAAAACATTTACATCAATTTCATGAGAACATGCATGATTTCATAAATTCATCTTTCATAATTCCATAACCCACATTATATCAACATAACTTGGAAAACATGGGATATGCATGGGTTTATGAGGATTCATAATACAATCATAGAATTATATCAATTCATGCTTAAAATATCATAAAACAATCAATTAAATCAATTATTAAGAGAACTTATAACATGGAAGAAAAACCCTAACTTAGTTGGGGATTCTAACTTTACAAATCGGAGAATTCGGAGACTCCATGGAGGAAAGGGCACCGTGGATGAAAATGATCATACCTCAATTCTAACCACTTGACTTCAATGGAGGATTAGGAGGCTTGATCTTGAAAACCTAGCTTTCTTCGTCAACTTCTAGAGAGAGAATTATTTGAGAGGAAGACTTGTTCTTCTTTTAAGAATTTGAGAGAATGATTTCAATCTGGGAAATTTGGGGTTTAAAACACTTATATAGGGGTTTGGGTGAAGGGTAAAATGACATAGTATTAGGCTAGAATAATTAGGAAAGGACCCAAAAGCCCTTAAGAAAATAATTGTCGAGCTCACCGACGGTCATGACCTACAGTCCGTCGATCAACCCACTGACCTTCCTAGTTTGGCATCGATGAGTTAAGAGACCAGTGTCTTTGGACCTCAAACGACGGGACCCACCCACATGCTCTGGTCCCAACGATGGGCCATGGGTCTTAACTTTTGACCTTAGAATTTCTCTAAGTCTGGGACTCACCTATGAAACCTACATAGGGCTCGTGTATTGGATGACGGGCTGTCCTGGTTAACCGTAAAAAATGTACTGAAACTTGATATTTTTAGGAATTTTGGCTATCTATCCATGGAGCTGACCTACAGACCGTGAGTTAGTCCACGGGCCGTAGGTGGCTTCATCGGCTAGCACCAGGTCCTTCAAAAGCTTCAAATTCTACCCTTTCCAAATCCAGGGTGTTACACATACTTTGGACAAAATGGAAAAGTCCGGTTACCTGAAGCACATCCCTAAGACTCAGAGCCTGATGTCCTCTCTTTCTGATCCTATTGAAACCTTGGTGATAGAGCCCTAACTGATGAAGGTAATGGGGCTGTAGACCTCTGCTAAAACTGTGAGTGGTTTTCACCGCTTAACCTATGATGAGAGTATTCATAGTTGCCCATTCTAGCCTTTTAGTTATCTTAGCAATTTCCTTGAGCTTATCTCCCTCAACCGTATGAGCATGGGTCATTAGTCATGAAATATACTTATCCACTAATAGAATAGCATTCCTGCACTTGGTCTTTACGAGATTGTATACTTCAAATAAGAACTTGCTCATTTGTGCTCTCGGATCTGCCACTATATGTGGAGCATACCTGGAGAGCTGGGTGAACTTTAGCCCATATTATTGGACTAAAATCGAACCGTGCCTCAAGTTCTTAAACTCCTAGGTCTTAGCCTCCTTCAATACTCTCGGGATGAACCTGTAAAGAAAAGCTCCACTAAAAAAGTTCCACATCACAGGAGCTACATCTACTCCTCTGTTGTCTTTCCATTGCGTGAACCATATTTATGCCACATCCATAAGTTGCTAGAATGCTAGCTCAACACTATTAGTACTAGTCAGTTGCATTACCTAAAGAATCTTCTTGACCTCATCAATGAAGTTCTATGTATCCTCACTAACCTTCGAACCTAGAAACTCGGGAGGATTCATACGAACAAAGTCTTGAACCCTGGTTGCAACTTATCCACCAGTGGGGTTTGCAAAAACTACGATCTGCTGATTATTCTGGTTGTCTACGGTCTGAGCCAATAGCTGGATTGCATTATGGAACTCTGCATTACTAATCTCATGGTTCGAGACTGGAGGAATTGCGTTAGCCTTGCGTGCGTTAGCTCTGTGAGTAGGCATGACCTGAAACGCATAACGATAAATTAAAAAGAGATGTTAAATAACACTTCATGTACGATAGGAATAGCAAAAGAAGTGAAGTTTTATGAGACCACCTAGTATCCTCCCCCTTATAAGTGTGGCGCGCTTCATACTCATGAAAGAGACTCTAGTTAGTGTGGCTTTCATACAACATAGGACTCTTGAACGTGATGTTCTGATACCAAGTTTGTCATGCCCTTGAATTAAAAGCTGACAAAGTGATTTCAAGGACACCTTCACAGGTTGTTTAGAGCATTACGACTCGTCTAGCAGGTCGTGAAGATGCCCTGCCCGACATTGCTTCAGTAAAATGGGCAAAAACTTTTTACTTCGGGATTGGAATTAAGCAAACTCAGCAGCGTTGTAAAAATGGCTCAAAGATATTTAATTTGATTGGTCATGGGCCAACTAATTCATTTTTTTCTGAAATATATGATTGTTTGACGTTGACCCAGAACTCAAAGTTTGATAAACCCCTTTCATAGACGACTTCATTGTCCATATGAAGCTCCACAGACCGTCTAGGTGTCCTTGGTTCTTCACACTAACCTTGGGTGGAACCTTGTTGATTGGGTTGCTTGTACGGACCCATAAATGGGTCGTCCAAGTAACCACGGGCCGCTAAATGCATCGTCTAGGTGACTCTCTCGTAGGGAGCCCCTGGAGGGTGGTTCAAGATGCCCTTGAAGGGGCGTGAACCCCTAGATGACCCGTCTAGGGCATCGTGTAGGTGTCCCTTTTCTAGGGCAGTTCTAGATGGTCACCCACGATAGCCTTAATAGATCCTGATGCCCTACACAGACCGTCTAGGGTTCCGTGAAGGGTCCATGGTCCATTTTGGATTCGTGGACTTCCTTAATTTCTCTCTTTATCCCCTTCTCGAAGTTCGTAGTGTACAAATTTGATCTTCCTTAGTCATACAATCATGTCTTAGGGATGCATACTCATCCACTGATTGATTTTTTTTTCCAGATTTTCACGGGATAGTATGCATTAATAAGAACTGAAGACAAGGATTGTAATTGTTTCTTGGAATAAATATTTATTTTAGACTTAGGCTCAAGAAAACATACCTCTGCTTGTTTTTCCTCAACTTCATCTTCATCAGAACATGTTTGAGCCATTAGTGCCTGAATTGTTTCTTGTGATTGACGGGTGTTTCTTTCCTCATCTGGTTCCGTTATGGCGACTAGTGAAAAAAAGTCATATTTATTTGTTTCCTTTATTGCAAGCAATGACCGATTTTTGAATCAACCATCCTCAGACCCTTCTTCTTATAAATTCCTCATCACGGCAAAAGCTTTCTTTATTTAGAGATCTGCTTCTTGATTAGTCATTTTTCTGTTTGTGGAAATGTACTTATCATTCTCCATATCTTTTGCTTTCTCTGAGTCGTTTCTCCTGTGATCTAAAGACCATATTGGACAAAACTTGATAAAGTGATCTAGATTTCTACACTTGTGGAAGACTTGTTCTCTTGGATTTTCAGTTGTTTCTTGAGAGTTCCTCCTTTGAAACAATTGTCCTCTCTTTAACATTCTAGAGAACCTCTTAGTCATTAGTGCGATATTTTCTTCCTTAAAATCTTCAGGTGTTGTGGCCTCATGTTTTTCTCTTTTCTCCGATTTTCTTTTCTTGGTTTTTATTTAGTTCACAGGTCATTATAATTCCAATGAGTTTATCCATAGTTAGTGTATCTAGATCACGTGCTTCTGTAATAGCTTTTACCTTGCTATCCCACGACTCTGGGAGAACACAAATGTTTTCTAACTGCCTTCTCGTTGGGAATTATTTCTCCTAGTGAGTAAATTTCATTAATAATTGCAATGAACCTGATATGCATGTCTTGAATTATTTCACCTTCTACCATTCGAAATAGCTTCATGAGCAATTTGAAGAGTTTTCCATATTCCTTTTGCATCTTCACATGATGAGATGAGATTGTATTCATCAGGATCTATACCTCATATCAAATCTTCTTGACTCTAGCATTGTTCTGAATTGCGAGTTTATCTGTAGCATCCCATTCCTTCCTTTCCTTTGGTACCTGAGTGGTTCCATCAGTTCCATTCTTCATGGGTATTGTTGGATCGTCCAAGACTACTCCCTAAAGGACATGATTTTCTCCTATCAGGTGATCCATCATGTGGTTCTTCCACTATCCATAATACTTTCCGTTGAACAATGGTGGTCGTGTTTGGGAAGCTAATTCTTGTGGTGTAGGTGGTCCACCCATTGTTCATTTTCAAGATGTGAGTCTTCTAATGAAAATACCTGCTTTGATACCGATTGAAAGAAACTACACACCGATAGTTATTTCTAGGAACCTGGTTCCTAGAGTCATATAAGAAAAGAAGGTAAATAACACTTAATTTATCGTGGAAACCTTCCTCCCTTAAGAAAGGGAAAAACCACACCATAATTTTATTAACTTCAATAACAATTTGATAATCATAGGGACTAACTCTAGTACCTTTACTCTTCAATGATTGACTATAATCGAAGATTCTACTCTCAAAGAAGTCAAACCCACTTCTTGTTATAATTCTCTCAAACTCTCTTTCAAATTGTACTCTCCAATAAGTCAAACCCACTTGTTGTTACAATTCTCTCAAACTCTCTCTAAACTCTACTCTCAAAGAAGTCAAACCCACTTCTTGTTAATATTCTCTCAAACTCTCTTCAAGAAGTCAAACCCACTTCTTGCTACTCAATCTAGGAATTCTTACAACTCAATAATTAACTTATAACAAATCAACAAAGAGTAATAAACCTAGTCTTTAATTGATCAGACTTCAACATTTAATATAGTTCAGACTCTAACACAATATATGAACCTTGTTTTAGTGTTGCTGTGATGAAACCTTGCTGTTTTGCTTCAATGGCTATTGCTCTCAAGATGATGACTTTCGTGAATATGCAATAGGTACAACTTTCAATGATCTTCATGTCATAAATATATTGGAGATTCACCAGCCCTAGTTTATCACGGACTAGGACTCTTACTTCAAATAGGACTTGTCTTCCTATATGTAAATCCTTTCCTTAAAAGGAGTTTCATCCATAAGGAAACATTGACTCCTCTTTAGACTTTAATTGTACTCTTTATTTTTTCCTTCTTTCCTTCTTTACCCTTTTATTTCAGCTATTTCTTTCCTTTGTTATTTCTTTCCTCCTTTATTTCGGCACTTTAATATTTTTCTTCTTTGCTGCAGTCTCTTACATTTGTACAGGTTGTTCGTATTCACGTCTGGGTACCTGGTTCACGTGATAGAGTGCACATAAGACAACAAGTACTAAACTAGGTTCACTTTATCAATCATCAAAACTACTTATATGTTGTCCTACTTCCTAACACTTCTTAATAAATATTTGTAACTCACACTTTCAAATAAGTAGTGGCCTAACTAAAAATTATTTCAAAAGTAAATTTCCAAAATATTCTCAATTTGTATCAAATTCAATGAAAGAATCAATGTAAGGGATTCCTATTCTGCCAGTAAAACTCGTCATTGAAATCCTTTTAAGGCTTACGGTGAAATTTCTCTTGAAATTCAGGTCTGTTTCATAATGTTGGCTTGATCTAATCTCGAGCTCCGAGTTTATCAAGTTCCATCTCGACTTATGAGCTAATAATAAGGACAACACTCACCATAGCACTACAACAAATATGATATATAGCTACAAAATTATTAGCTACGACATCAAATTCGTCACTAATTGTTCGCTTTTAGTGACAAAATTTACTTTCATGCTTAAATATATGAGACACATACTTTTAGTGACAAAACATAAAAATCCATAGGAATGTTTTGTCCACTAAAGTTTCCCACCAAAAAATTAATTGGTGTCATTTGTTAAGTAGTGTTAGTCACGAATTTAAAGTTATCAGTGACACATTATTTTATCACTAATAATGTATCTAATTCATGACAAATTATTTTTTGTATTCAAATTTATTAATTTTTGGACACACAAAAATTTCATCTAAAAAAATATGTTGTTACAATATCGACAAATTAGAATTTTAAGTTAAATATAATAATTTTTAGCTATAGAAAAATTAGATTTAATTCTGACATTTATTTTCGTCACTAATAATATAAATAATTGGTGGCAAAGACTTTCTTCTCTCTAATCAATATGTGATTTAGTGACAACAAAAAAATTGTCACAAATATGTAAGGTGTTAAATAGTGACGACATAAAATTTGTAGTGAAATTCAACTATTTTCTACGAAAAAAAATCATAGCTAAATACAATTTTTTTTCGCTGCAATTGTTCATAATTACAAGTGACAACTTACAAAAACAATAATACAAGTGCTTCATAACAAATAGACAGAGTCCATTCGTTATTTGGCAAAATACAAACTAGAAGTGTCAACTATACATATCTCTTTAGTGATACAAATGCAAATACACATGTATTCATTGATACAAACAATGACACAAATGATGACAATAAATTATACATATGCAAATTGATATGATTGTATACAATTTATTCATTGATACAAATTGTATTTCATTAATACTATTGTATTCATTGATATATATATATATATATATATACAATTATGCAGATATACAATACAATCATTGATACATATGTATACCCATTACATATATACAATTATCTGACATATATACAAATACAATTCGCCTCTCTCAACTCTCTACCCTCTCTCGCTCGTCTCTCTCCTCCTTCTCCCATTATCGATCACCTCTCTCCTCCCTCTCCCAATCTCTCTCACCTCTCTCCTTCCTCTAACATGTAGCTACGAATTGTAATTAGCAAATTATAGCTATGGAGCCTAATTAAGTTTATTTTAGTGGCTATTTGTGAAATTTCTCCTAGGGTGTCCAAATATAGGTAACCCGCCTAACCGATCTAGAATTTATGGGTTCAACTCAAGATAATTAGAATTAAGTTCAATCTCAACTCATTCAAGTCTTAACACATTTTAAAATAATCTTCATTTGAGCCTAATTTAATCTCCAATTTCAATCCATTTAAAAACTCTTTATTTGTAACTCTTTGTTTTATTTTCTTGAGTTGAAATTCAAATTGTGGTTATAAAAGTTAAATAATAATATGTTAAAATTACTGATATTAAGCGATCGAATTTGGTGGGTCATAACCAAACCCGATTTTTAGCCCATTTGAGCCTTAGTAAACTTGGGCGGGTCATGACCAAACCCATTTTTTTTTTCAATCCATTAAGCAAACTATAGCTATAGAGTTCCTAATGTTTGCTATTTTTGAAAGTTTTCCTTTTAATATCTCTAAATGTCAACTCAACTCGCTCATTTGACATCCCTATTTAATCCTATATAAAGATAAAGAGAAAGAATCAAAATTTTAATCTGAGAGTCTATCACAACATATTGAATTTATTGGATTCAAAATTTAATGTTAATACTAATATTTTAGTGAACAAATCAAATGAAACTATTTAATTCAAATAAATGGATAAATTAAAGTAAACATGGTCTGTATATTTGATATTTACACAAAAAATTATACTAGTTAACTATAGTTAAGTTATAAATTAAGGTTATAATGTGAATTAATTAACTATAATTGATGATAAAATTGTAAATGAAGGCACGTGTCACGCGTTCATTATGCGTAAACATTAAATAACAGTATAATTTTACTCAAATGATATATTAGATTCATTCCTGATATTAGAGATGGCAACAGGGCAAAGCGGGTGTGGTGCGATGCACGTAGTTGGGGTTTCAATTAAATTTAAATTTTCTTATTTGAATCACAAATTTTAATAGTTAAAAATTAAATTGTGTATAATTACACATTATTTTTTTCCTCCAAACTCCTAATATATAACATTTATTATAATTTCAAACTATCCATTTTACTATAACAATTTTGGAATACCTTAAAAGAATTTTAGTTTACTAAGTAATTAAAATTAAATAAAGAGAAAAGGGTATGGTATATCCTTCAATTTCGCGATTTAGAGTTGATATACCCCTTGTTATAAAAGTAGCTCACATATACCCTTACTGTAACACAATTGACCCATATATACTCTTTTGATCTAATGAAAGTAAAAAATAAAGAAAAAAGGGTATATTTTGTAAAAAAATATATACCCTTGTTGTAACACAAATGACCCCAAACCACTTTAGCCAACTCACTAATTCTTTTATTTTATTATTTTATAGAATCCATTCATCTAGACTTTCATCTTCCGTGGTGATAAAAGGTTTGGTCTCGAGCATATACTATTAACTAATCATCTTTAAATAGACATGCTTAATTATATTACCCCTATCAACTTATACTATACTAAAATTTATTTTTAGCGGAAATTAATTAATTGTCCTTATATATATATATACTACCTTAAAAACATGAACTCCCTAACTTCAATGTTAAATTACTATAATAACCCCAATTTAAAATACCCAATTTAGTATATATTATATATTTTATATTGTATTTATTTATTTTTTCTATATTGTATTAAAGGCTAATAGTAACACCTCGAAAACCAGACCTAGATTTTTTTTTTGCAGAACTTACATGAAGCAATGAACCATGGCATGGTTCACGGATCGTGATAGGGTCTACGGTCCATTGACCTGCCCGTGGTCATGTCTTGGAAGTCACCAGTCCCAAATATCAGACCACAGGACCCTTCACGGGCCGTGGTCTTGATGAAGGGCCATGGGAGTGTCCGTGAAAACTTATGCAAGACCCCCCCATAGACTAGCCCTCATACCCCTAAGCCTAAGTAAGGACCATGAGGACCTTCACGATTCGTGGTCCTCCACACGGCCCGTGCTAGGGTCCGTGAAGGCCAGCCAGTAGGCCCTCAGACCTAAGCCTCCAGACCTCAGCCCAAGTGAGGACCATGGGGACCTTCATGGTCCGTGGTCCTCCACATGGGCAATGGTAAAGGCTTGTGGACAAGCCACCAGAAATCCCAACTCCTCGACCAAAGACCACGACCCACTTCACGGTCCGTGGTCCCTTTCATGGTCTGTGAAGGTGGCCGTGGTTGGCCCCGTCTGCAACTTAAGTCAAGAGTCTTTTGGTCTTTTTCTATTTCGTTAGACCTCTAAACTACGTCGTTTTAACCCTAAACTACATGGTTTTGATTAGTTTTAGCCTAGAATCATAACAAAAACTTACCTAAGTCAGATCTTTCATCAAAACCATAGAAAATTAGAGCATAAAGAGGAGAAAAGGTTGAGCAATCCTAGTTCAAGAACGTAGCCAGATTCCATCAGTTCCAGCCCCAAAATTGAAAGATTTCTCCGTGGAATTTGTTACCAGGTATGTGGGATTTCACTAGTGGGTTCCTTTCGCACATTAGGTCCCTAGATTTCAGTTAGATTCTTGATTCCCTATTATCAACTAAACCTAGGGTTTCTAGAACTTAAGTAGATTATCATGAATTAGTTATTTACATGTTACAAATCAGATTATCATATTATTACTTCGTTTCTCGCATGAATTTCAGAACCCAAGCTATGTATTTCTTTAGTTCTTGAATTACACATGCTAGTTCAAATATTTCAGTAATTCAGATATACTTGCCTCAGTCTTGAATATGTCATTATCAGTATATTAATATGCATTCTCAGTTTGCATGTCAGTTTTGAGCTATCTAGTATATTACAAATATTCAGTTGTAATGTGTTAATCATTTAATCTATTGGTAGTAGCATAATACTGAGTTTGACTAGGGTCAGTCACCCATATAGTCCCAGAACTACGAGCCACATAAGTTGTAAGTCCCCTCTGTGGGCAACATTTTAGTGATCACGCCAGCATGCCTCTACATCTTTGGCGGTCGTATTGGGTCCTCTCGATGGGGCGTATACATCGGACTCCACATTTAGCTCATGTGGTTTTATTATCGGTTATTAGTAGCTCCCACAGTTCAGTCAGACTCCATTGCATTGACCACATTTCAGTATAATCAGTATTCAACATCAACATGTCTAAATTTGGTCATTGCATTCTATTAGCTCAGTATTCAGTATTTATATCATGTTCAGATTATACTCTTGCTTCATTGCTTGTTCAGTTATATATTTATTTCAGCTTTACTGTATCCTGCATGCTCAGTACCTTTCAAGTACTGACGCATACTCTGCACTACATCTTCTTGTGATGTAGGTTCAGATTCTCAGCGTCCAGATCACGCTTAGATCGGTTCCCGATCTCCAGTTCAGCAGCATCAGTGGTGAGTTCTTATTCTTCGAGTACAATAATCATGTTATCTTTCAGTTTATATTTTTTAGTTTCAGTTTTGCTAGACTTAGCTGGAGCATGTCCCAGCACTTCGAGTCAATTAGAGGCTATTTTCAGACATAGTTAGATTCATCTTAGTATTTGAGTTTGACATTTCTTTTATATTGAAACTCTTCGATTTGATATATTTAGTTTAGTATATGGGTATTCCCCATCATGTCAGATTTACTTATGGTTAGCTTCCACATCCATTATTATTATTCTTAGTATGCTCATGTCATGCCAACAGGGTTAGCTTGAGGTCACTTGTGATCCTAGGTCCCGTGTCTGCGTCTCGGGGGTAGCTCGGGGAGTGACACTAACACATTTTCACATTGATGGATAGTGAACTCTCCGAAGGGTCGTGACTTTTTCAATGAGTTATGCATTTTTGAAAAGTTGTGACTTTTTTGAAGGGTTGTGACTTATCTGATAAGGCACGATATGTACATTTTCATAATATCCTTTGTTGTCTATAAATAGAGAGGTTTACTCACACTTTTAATTCACGGATTTTTTAAGTTTTCAATTCTTCTTCTTAAAACAATGAAGATTGTTAGAGTTGTTAAATTATGCAATTACAATATTTTTTGTGAGAAAACTAGATAGATGAAAACTAGATAGATCAACAAAAATAGATGCAACAAGGAGAATGGAATAACTCAACTTCAAACAAGACGGCTATCTAGATAATTAATATGTACTCATTTTCATAGCCATAAATACACTTATGCAACAACTTCTACTTGACAAGAAGTTCAATTATTTTTTGTTGCAGAAACTAGAACTAGGTGTTGAAGATGTATAAGTCTCAAACTGTTGGAGAAAAAGAATTTGATCAAAAACTTGTATGAAGAGTCCAAACTAGATTTAATAGGTACTCCTCCATGTCCAATTTATTTGTTGTACTTTTATTTTTATTTAGTTTAATATAGAATGTTCTTTTTTTCTTGGGGTGGGGTGGGGGTTCTTCTTTAAGACCACAAAGCTAAAAGATATTTTTATATATTCTTCATATCCTTAAATTAAAAGTCTTCTCTATCTTTTAATATTTCTTGTCAAATTAAAATTAGACAAATCTATATCTATTTTTTTTTATCTATCCATACTACCTTAAAAGAATGAACTACCTAACTTAAATGTTAAATTGTAATAATACCTCAAACATAAAACACCAAATTAAGTATATCTTCTATATTTTGTATTATACTATATTTAGTTATTTATATTATATTATATTATATTATATTATATTGTATTATATTATATTAAAAGTAAACACTTTTTCACATTGAAGGGTTGTGACATTTCCAAAGAGTTATGACTTTTTGGATGAGTTGTAGACCTATATATGGAGAATTGTAATTTGTAACTTTACCTAGGACACACACACACATATATAGAACATTTAATGTGTATCAATTGAATATAGAATAAGGTATATATAATTTGGTAAATAATATGAGATGTTTAAACGGTAGGAAGCTAAAGGTGAAGAAAATAAATACAAGACACATTAAACTTGTAAATAAAAAGTTCATAGAAATTGTACAGGTCTAAAGGTAGATGATAGGTCTTTCCAATTAAATTTTATAGACAATTAATTTTTTTTTAAAAATAAAATGATAAATATAATTTTAAAAGACATTTTAGTAATTCAACTTTTGACTCAAACTCTTTCCACTTTTAATAGAATGAAGATCTTGTTGACTTACATTACTAAAATCTAAACAAAATGAAGCTTAATTACTTCATTCTCATAATACTTTTTACATGATTTTCATTTGAGGAATAGTTTTTAGTAGCAAAAATTAAGGGTTGAAGGAATTCATAAAGAAACAACCAAAATGTCCAAAATAAAAATTGTCACCATACCAACCATTTAAATTTTAACAATACGAAAAGCTACCATTAATATAGAATGCTTATTTTTAAGAAAACTATTAGGCTTAGTGTCGCATAAATGTAAATGTAAGTCTCATTTTTATTTGAAAATTTAATTATTAAATCTAATATTGTATAATTTTAGAAAATAAAATAAAATGAAACAACAAGGGTGAAAATGAATAATATATGTATGTGTTCGCAACACTATGTTACATAGACGATAAAGTAACACAATCAAAATCTTTCATTCAAAGTAATAATCTTTTAGCAATCCTTATTTAAAATACTTGTATTTAATCAAAAGCACATTGCATAAACTATTCAAGTATTATCAAACTCATCATGTATTAATAGAAGTTCTGTCAATTAAGTAGCACTTAAAAGAGTAATAACACAAAAACAAAGAAAACAATTCCATAACAATGCAAAATGATACAGAATTACATAAAAATATGGGTTGCATACCAAATTTATTTTGGACAACCATACCGTAACTCCAAAATGGACAAGAAAAACTTAAAGTCATAAGCTAACATATAAAAGAAATAAGGAAATATATAGGTCATATCTTATACTTCTAAGTTTAACACTTGAAATATAAAAACTTCTCTTTTTATTTTCTGAATAAAGCTATCTATTCTTTTCCTCAGTTAGCTGATGACATGTATTTATATCATTATCTAGGAAGAAGAAAAGAGAACAATAAAAAATAGAAATGAAAAGAATATGAGATATAGGGAGTAATTTAATGGTATTTATAGTGATATTTGACTGTCTTTTCACCTACAAAAATGGATTAATGAAGCACATTGAATCATGATACATAAATTTTATTTTGGATTCAAAATTTCAAGAGTCACCGAATTGGAAGAATTTCATTCATTATTTTGTCTTCTACTCTAATTGAATTTAACCTGAATTTAACCTAATCAATGATAATTATAATGTCATAACTTAAAAATTAAAGTGTAGTTGTTGGACTTCATATTCCAGCATTATGTAATTAAATATTAGTATTTAATAAATAAATTTATTTTATTTTGATTTAGTTGAGAGGCAAAATGGTAATCCAACTTTGAAGGTTCGAGCTTCCCATTTATAATAATATATCATTTTCGAGGTTTTACATTCTCCCCCACTTAGGATCATCCGTCCTCGAATGATGGTATTGACTTACTTTGAGTTTTATAGTCGTCCAAGACTGGATGAGATCGCCTAAATAACTTCCACACCTCTTTATCCACTTAAAATCATAAAATTTGACTAAATGTGTGAATTTTAAAAAAAATCGATAGAGCTTCCTTTGTAAATAGGCCTATCGGGAACCTGTCAGCTAACCAAAATACATACACATGTGCTTCGCAGAGTGTCACAACAATTACAATACTTAATCAATCATAAACAAGGCTTTGCTTGGCCTTATACTCACCCAAAAGATATAATAAATACTAAAGCTTATCTTACATCCCACATCTGAAGATTGCATCCAGGTAAGACTCTAAATTAGTAAATATACATCACATACCTAAACATAACATGAGAGAGTCAGTTAACAATTGAACAAATACAATTTAAACTAATCATAATATTACGGAGATATATAGTTTAAGACCCTTCTGGTGTTTCTTGGAATAGATACGAATTTTTTTCTTTCATATCTGCTTCCACTTCCCAAGTGGCCTTTTCTATATTTTGGTTCCTCCAAAGTACTTTGATGGAAGCTATATCTCTAGTCCTTAACTACCTGGCTTGTCGGTCTAATATGGCCACTGGGACATCCTCAAATGAAAATTCGTGTGTAAGCTCAATACCTTTTGTATGGATGACATGCGAATGTTCTCTTAAACACTTGTGTAGCATTGACAAATGGAAAACTGGGTGCACTATAGATGTCACGACCCAAAGTAAACCCTAGGTGTAACATGGCATATAGGACCCCGAGAGGCCCTACACAAGCCACTTGGCATACATTATACAAGATAATAGAATTGAAGAAATTTAAATGAGAGCATTTCATATTTCAAAAGAGTGTGACAAAGAGGATGTCTAACATAAGTCTCAATAAGACATCTAATATATAATAAGGAAAGTGATTGGGACGTAACATATTTATTGTAAGTAAAGTGATTGGGAAGTCTAACATTTTGTGGAATATTTATCGATAACTGACATAGACCATGTTAGTTATAGTATGGAGTCAGGTGTCTTTCTCACACACTGAAAAGAGATGTCCTACTTGCCAAGGTAAGGACAATGAACTTCTAGCTTAGGTGAATCCAACCGACGTATAAGAGACCTACACCTTCTACCATTAACAACGACAAACGATAACATTCCAATACTAGAATGATAGCTATTGCTATAGGCCAACTCAATCAAAGGAAAATGATCATCCCAATTACCCTTCAAATAAATCACACAAGGTCTTAACATATCTTCAAAAGTCAAAGAGTAGGCCTAGCTTGTCCATCAGTCTGGGAATGATAAATCATGCTAAGCTTCACCTGCGTACCAAAACCTTTATGAAATGACCTATAAAGTGGAGATTTGAACTGAGTGCTACAATCAATGATAATAGAAAAGAGGACCCTATTCAACCTTACCATTTCCCGAATATAAAGCTTGGCATACTTCTTTACTGAAAATATGTCTTCACATGAAGAACGTAAGGCAATTTCATCATTCGGTCCATAATAATCCAAATCAATTCAAACTGACGACGAATACGAGGTAAACCCATAATAAAGTCCATATTTAGATCTTTTCACTTTTATGTAGGAATACTAATGTTTTGAGTCAAACCACCTAATTTATGATGCTCAACTTTCACTTGTTGAAAATCTGGACACTTAGCCAGAAATTCCACAGTGTCCTTTTTCATCCCATTCATAGATTTCCCACAAATCACGATACATCTTGGTGGCTCCCAAGTGAACTGAATACCAAGAACTGTGAATTTCTGTCAAAATATGATTTCTCAACTCATCAAAATTTGGGACATAAAATTGACCTTAGTATATAAGGACGCCATATCCCCCTTGGCAGAAAACCAAAATGGATTTTCCAGAAACTGACTTCTTCAACTCAACTAGTACCGGATAAAGACCTTGCTTAGACTTTAGGTCCGATACAATAGATGATTCCAAATCATTATGAACAATCACACCACCTTCACTAGAATCAACCAAGTGAACACCCAATTGATCCAATCTATGAATATTTGGATGTAAATTCTTCTTACCATCCTAAACATGAGAAACACTTCCCATCGATAATCGACTAAGAGCATTTGCCACCACATTCTCTTTACCCAAATTATAAAGGACACTCATGTCATAATCTTTCAATAACTCAAGACATTTCCTTTGGCGAAGATTCAAATCCTTTTGAGTAAGCACATACTTCAAGATCTTGGGGTCAATAAACACATCTACATAAACACCATATAAGTAATGCCTCCAAATCTGTACATAAAACACTACCGCGGCTACATCCAAATCATGACTTAGATAATTCTTTTCATGAACCTTAAGTTGTCTCGAAGCGTAAGCGATGACTTTCCCATATTGCATCTAAACACAAATAAGACCAATCCGTGAAGCATCACAATAAACCATAAAATCATCAGATCCTTACGTTAATGTTAAAATATGGGTTGAAGTGAGTCTATCCTTCAACTCTAGGAAACTCTTCTTAGAAGCTTGCGACCATAGTAATTTCACCTTTTCTTGAATCAATGTTGTAAGCAATATAGGAAAATCCTTCCATGAACCTTCTATAGTAACCGGCCAAACACAACAAACTTCATATATATGAAATAGACAAAGGTCTGGGGTAATTCTTAACTGCCTCGGTAGTTTTGGGATAAACTTGAATATCTTCACCAGAGACAATATGACCAAGGAAAGCAAAAAACCTCCACCAAAACTAATACTTGCGAAACTTAGCATACAATTCATGATCCTTGAGAATTTACAACACAATCCTCAAATGGCCAACATGTTCATCCTCACTCCGTGAGTAAACCAAAATATCATCAATAAACACAATTACAAAAATTTCAAGATATTACTTAAAGGCCGTATTTATAAAATCCATGAATGTTGCTGGGGCATAAATAATACCAAAAGACATCACGAAAATTCATAGTGACCATACCGAGTTTGAAAATCCATCTTTAGGATGTCATCTTCCTTAACCCTCAATTGGTGATAACCCAACCGAAGGTCAATCTTAGAGATGCAACTCGCTTCTTGGAGTTGACCAAACAAATAATCAATTCTTATAATATCATGCATATTCTTTATGGTAACCTTATTCAATTGCTGATAGTCAATGCACATTCGGAGGCAACCATCCTTCTTTTGAACAAACAACACTGGAGCACCTCACTGAGAGATACTCGACATAATAAAACCCTTATCTATCAAATCCTTCAACTGATCCTTTAAATCCTTAAGTTCTTTCGGGGCCATACGATAAGGAGAAATAGAAATAGGTTGTGTATCTGGGAGAAAGTCAATACCGATGTTTATTTCCCTTTCAAAAGAATATCGGGAAGATTATCAAGAAAAAAATTCCAAAAAATCATTTACCATAGGAAATGACTCAAGGGTAGGGGTTTTGAAATCTGTATCCCTAATCCAAAAAAGATGATAAATGCAACCTTTAGAAATTATTTTCCTAACCTTTAGGTAAGATATAAACTGACCCTTAAGAGAATAATTTCCCCTTTCCCATGACATGAGAGGTTCATTCAGAACCTTAAATTTTACCAATTGGTTCCTACAATATATGGAAGCATAACATGCATGAAGCCAATCCATCTTATGAATAACATCAATGTATGACATATCAAGCTCTACAAGACCAACATGAGTGACTCTATGAGAAATAGAATTCGGAAAATTTCAATAAACTCTTTTTGCAAGAATAGAATCACCAATGGGAATAGAAACATGAAAGTGATCAGAAAGGATTTTGGGACCAACATCAAATCTAATGGCCACATAAGGAGTAACAAACAATAAGGAAGCTCTCGGATAATGTAAAGTATATACATTAGGGTGAAAGACTTTCAACTTACCGATTAGAACAACCAGAGTGTCACGACCCAGGAGTACCCTCTAGACGTAACACGGTGTACTTGACCCCAAAGGGGTCTCATACAAGCCTCTAACATCATCATAACATAAGACATATAAATAATGTGGAAAACTTTAAAAATTTACAATAAAAGTTGAACTTCATTTTTCATAAAGGAAAAATCATAGGAATCTAGACTTTGTCTTATACACCATCTAAAACATAGGAATACAATGTTTGGGACTTAGCCCTTTACATCAATAAAAGTCTCAATATGAGAAGTACAATAGAAACTAAGAAATGGATAATCCGTCCTCGAACTTGAGGACTCACCACAACTTGAAGATAAGCAATCTAAGCCTTCTTCAAGAAAAGAGAGTGTATGTCACCTAGCCGGAACCTACACTTATAAAATATAGAGGAAGAAGGGGTTAGCACAAATATGTACTAAGTATGGAAACATGCATAAATTCCTTTAAGTATGATAAAAGGACATTTTAGTGAAAAGTATGCATTTGTCAAGTTTGGAAACGAACATGCATTTACAATGTTCAACTCAAGTCATAATCACCTTCATTCGCATTTGATGGTAAGACCAATACCTTAGCAACCCCTAAGGACCACTTGTGCAATGTGTGGTTGGCATCCCATAATACCAACCCTACTAAGTATTCCCTTGAAGTTACCTTGGTCATGCATGTCATCTTCAGACCCCATCATAATCAATAATCACAAATAAGGAAATAGTCATGTACATTACTTGAACATAGGGAAAGTCATTCATAACAATTATCCATTCAACATACATGCATACATTTGTATCTCATCACAACACAAAGGAACCATCCCATAACATCCTACCAAGTCTACTTGTGCAATGTGGAAGTGAAATCCCATACCCCCACTCCTACTAAGTAAGCTCTCCAAGAATTCATAGTATAGTTCATGTGTCGTTCATTATCTTCATTATATAGGGAAAATAGTATTAACCAACATAGACCATGTGAGCTAAATGGAATCCGGTGTTTTTCTCCCACACCGAAAAGAGGGTGTCCTACTTGCCTAAGGTAGAACTATCGTGATAAATTTTAGGTGGATCCACTAGCTAAAGACCTATGTGGCACATAGGTATGGGATAAAGAGATTTCTACTAGAAACCCTGACTTCTATCGTAAAAGGTTTCCATCTCATGAGACAACCTATGTTGGGAAGCTGGACTTGCTAAATGTAAAAGCTTCCTATCTCATTGTTCATATCCTCTTGGTGCTAAGCCTAATTCCCTTTAAAAAGTCATATTAAGCCTTTACTTTGGTTTATGTTCAATAGAGAGTGCACTAGGCACTCAACCAACATTCATCATAATAGCTCATAGATTCATTAGGTGAGAATGCCCTTTCGACCTTAGAATAATCCACAAGTGAGTAAACCTTTCACATTATCATTCATAGTGTTTTCATGAGAATTAGCCTTTCAATCAACACAACAACATGATCATCCTAGAAAGGTTATACATGAACATGTGTAAAGGGTAATGGGAGAATAGACTTTCAACAATACCTCAATATACACAATAGTCATAGGATCTTTACCTTTCAAGTGAATCATAAGTTCACATACATTTTTTATCAATCATGAACAATCCTTCACAATTTACCCCCTTCAAGGGTCATGGATCAAGTCTCACAATCACACTTAGAAATACTACTTTAGGCATGAATAAACAAGATTCAATACTAGATTAACATTGACACAATTCGTAATAATCATCTTGCATTAATACACATATCACAATTCATAAAAACAGGGTCATGGGGTAGTTCATGGGTTCATAGGGAGTTTTACAATAAGAATCACCATTAAACATCAAATCATCCATAATATAAGACAATTAACATAATGAAATCATTTTTAGGAAGAATCCGTGGCTAGAGTGAAAACCCTAGTTTTTGAACAAGTTGCCAATTTCGAAATCAAGAGTTGAAGGGCTTCATGGAGATGAATCAAGGTTCCAATACCTTAATTGATGTTTTCCCATGAAATTGGAGTTAAAATCTTGGAGCTTGAACCCTAATCTTGACCTTCTTCTTTGTTCTTCAATGAAGTCTAGACAGAGAATCTTTTTGGAGGGAAGTTGGTTGAGTTTGAGTTTCTGAGTTGTGAGGAGGTAAAGAGTTGTTTAATAGTTAATATATATTTATATATCTCTAAATAACTAATTTAAATTGCCGCTAACCTTTAATAATTAATTTAGGAATTAATGAAATGTTTGCATCCTTGGCTGACTTAAGGCAGCTTCCCAGGCACCCATCCACGAGACCCCGACCACTGGGTGTGGTTTGCACCACGAACCGTACTGGTCAGTCGTGGTTTGGGGATGGGGCTTGTCATTTTGTCCAGCTCTCAAGCCTCATCCACGAGACCATTCCATGGGGCGTGAGTTGGTCCACAGATAGTACTGCACGCTCATGGAATAGGACTGGAACATGGAGGTTTTTGGTGTGGCTTGGGAAAATAAGTCTCGAACCACGCCCCCTTACCATGGAGCGTGGTTCAATCCATGGCTCGTGGGTGCCCAATCATGGTTCATGCTGTATTTTACAGCTTTTTGGACCTTCCCTTGGGTCCTCCGCAAGGACCCTTGGGGGGGGGGGTGTCCTAGGAGGTCATATCTTGACTTTTAGGTACTAACACCCTAGTACTAAGTCAGGGAAATTATTTTAGGATTCTAACCTTACATTTTAACTTCCTTAGGCTACTAGACTACATGTTAGGCTCTAGTTTAGGTCATTAGATTTTTGGGGTGTTACACAGAGAACCCTCATGATCCGTTTAAGTCTGTAAAACGTTGAATCTATATTTCTTCGGAGATCCCTGAGCGAAACTAGTAGGGTTAGCTTGACTAGATTCCCTTACCTTAGTATCAACAAACTGACAATCTCTCATCTCATGACCACTCTTTCAATAGTTAAAGTAACCATCTATACCGACCAAACATTTTCCATCATGTTTCTTGTCATACCTTGTGTAAGTAGGCATAGAAGATTCACCACTATTTCCTCCTTGAAGCTTAGGGTTAGACACACTATCCTTGTTCAACTTAGGAGTCAGAGAATTAGAAGATCCTTCACGAGAAAATATTTTCCAAAATTTAAAATGACCTTGTCCACTGGACCTATAATGAGAAAAGTCACTCTCACTGGTCCTTGCCTTCTTGGACCCTCTTAGCCTTAGCTTGAGATTTTCCTCTTCAATTTTTTAGGCATCTATCATCAAACGAGATATATCTATCTCCTTTATTAGCATAGTGTTCGGTATTCCTTTCTTACCTAGTCAGAAACACCCAACACAAATTTACACATTCTTGCCTTAGAGTCGGCAGCCATAGTCGAAGCATACTTAGCCAATTGAGTAAACTTCAAAGCATAATTCTTCACACTCATATTAGCTTGTCGAAGTTTTATTAATTCAGGTACTTTTGCATCCCTCATCTCAAAAGGAAATAAACGATCAAGAAAAGCTCCTCTGAACTTTTCCCGATCAAAAGAATCTGCATCAACAACTCTCTAACTTTTCTACTATTACAACCAAACTTGAGCAACACTCTAAAGTTGATAGGTTGCTAATTTTGCCTTCTCTATCGTAGACACTCTCATAATTCCCACTATAATGTAAATATCATCGATGAAATCTTGATAATCCTCATCCACTTTTGAACCAGGAAACTTCACAAAATTCATCCTAGTGAAGTACCTTATCCTTGTCGTTGTCGTACCCATATTTTTATTCACATATGAAATGCCCTCTCTATTAGCTTGGGCCATTATAGCTTGAGACAACACTTGGAAAGCTGATTAGAATTAAACATGAATCACTTGCTCGACCAAAGGGTCAATCAAATCTTGAGGAACCTCGGGCCCACATTGTCCCATACGTTCTTTCTAACGTAAAGTCTTCGAAGGTTCATAACCTGAAAAGCATCAAAACATGATTTAGGAGAAGGATCGTTATAGATATTGACTCTGGGGAACGAAATTAGAGTAAAGAAGGAAGTGAAATTTCCTAAACTCTTTGTAGCCTCCTATTCATATGTAACACCCCGTAACATAAACATACCAGATTGCAAAAATCTGAAGTTGCAGGTGCCACCGACGAGCACCACCCACAGACATTAAGGTTACCCACGGACCATAGGTGGGGTTCGTGGATGACCAGACCACCTGCAACCCAGTCTAGAAACACAGACAAAATTTTTCTAAGGCACGACCCACGGCCAGACCTACGGATCGTAGGTCAGACCACTGTCCCGTGGTCCAGGTCAGTGGATCGAGGTCTTAGAACCTGGTCTCTGAAAGCTAGTCGACAACTGATAGGATGGATCGTGGATTATTCCATGGGCGGTCGATCATTCCGTAGGTCGAACCCTCAGTACCCCCCTCTCTGAAGCCAGTCGACGACTAACAGGACGAATCGTGGATCAGTCCATAGGTCGGACCCTCAAGACCCCTTCCCTAAAGCCAGTCGACGACTGACCGGACGGATCATGGATCACTCCACGGACCATTGATCAGTCTGTAGGTCGAGACCCTTAGGACCCCCTATCTCAAGCCAGTCGACGACTGACATGATAGATCCCAAGTCTGTCCAAGGATCGTCGATCAGTTTGTTGGTTAGCCTCGACAACTTTTAAGTCAGGGGTCGTTTGGGCTTTTGCTTATGTGTTGGACCCCTAAACTACATCGTTTAACCCCTAAACTTCATATTTTTGGTTAGTTTTAGCCTAGTTAATTAATTATAACTTACCATTGTCAACTCATTCTCTGAAGATTCATCAAGTTGAACGAAAATGAGGAGAAAGAGTCGACCAAGCCCTAGTCCAAGAACGCAACAGGTTTTCATGAGTTTCAGCCCCGAAATCAAAAGATTTGTCCATGGAATTCGTCACTAGGTATGTGGGATTTCACTAGTGGGTTCCTTTCACCCATAAGGTCCCTAGAATTCAGTCAGATTCTTGATTACCTCCATATTATCTAGACCTAGGGTTTCTAGAATTTCAGAAGATTATTATGAATTAATTATTTTAGTGTTTCCAATAAGATTATCATGTAGTAGTATTGTTTTTACCCAGATTCATGCATAAACTCAGAACTGTAGTTATGTAGTTCGTTTACTTTATGAATTACATTAGCTAGGACAGATAAACAGACATACATGCCGCAGTTTTCGAATGTTTCATTATCAGATATAAAATGTTGCATTTTTAGATTTGCATGTCGGATTATTGAGCTATCTAGTTTACTTCAGTTATGCTATAAATTTCATACATTCAGTTGGGAGTAGGCTTTAGACCGAGTTGGACAAGGGTCAATGATACGCTCAAATTACACCTCCCTAAAGAAGCATAAGCGATCGTTATCAGGTAAAGAACCCAACTTGTAGGTTGGGGTCGATCCCACGAGGAAAATTGTTTAGACTTAACTTTAACCAACAATTATATTTGGTTAGTCAAATTACTTCCAGAAACAAGTAATTAAAGGGGGCAGGGAATTTGTGAAACAAATTGTAAGAATTCAGTAAGTAATCAATAAACAAAAGTCAATTTTGGTTGTTATCAAGATGAGAGAATTAACTAGGGTATACGTGTTCCCCACAAGCTCATAATGCAGTAATCCTAGTAATAGCA